>OX377618.1:91664486-91836352 GCA_947397865.1 Polietes domitor | reverse complement strand
GCAGAGAGCAAGGGCATTCCTTATATGGACTACTGGAGAAGCTACCTAGATGAAGAAGAAGATGAGTCGGTGGAACACCTGCTAAGCTCATGCCATGGTTTACAGGAACTTAGGTTACATTAGCTTGGGAGCAGGTTCTTCAATAGTCTGGGCGAAATTGCAGATGCGCCTATAAAACTCCTGTATCTTTTCATAGATAAGGCCATTTGGTTTCCTAGCAGAATCAGCAGATTATCTAATGATCACTATTACTTTCTTTTTCTCTTTCTTCCATAACCCAAAAATGACTTCTTCTTTCAATGGTATTACAATAGATAAATAGTCCCCGAGTGAAATCGCCTGTACGTATTTATACATGATGTTGTGTATATTGGCCAGCGGGCAACTCATTCAACCTATCAACCTAATTAGAATAGATTAAAAATTTAAAAATAAAATTATATTTTAAATATTTGGGACTGTTTTCATGATGAATTCGTCTGAGACAAACAAATTGTCCAAAATGAAGTCGTTATAAAATGAGCTTTGTAAGTCCAACCATAGCATTTCAGCCGCCTGCGGACGTCTTTGTACGGTCAGTTGAATTGTTTAGTGGTATTACAATATACAACTGTTACTGAAAGCATAGGGCAACTAAAGCGGCAAGTATACTAAATATTTCTTTATATAATAATTTGACCATACCATCTTCGCGATTCTGGACGTGTCTAGGTATGCGCAATGTTTCTGCCTAACCTGTAGCTTGCATGTCGTCAGAGCTGTACGACCCTGCAAGTGGAACTGGTTGGATCGTTCCTAATCTTGCAATCTCGTCAATTGGGATGTCCCTATGCTCTGCTAGCAAAATAAGGTGTCTATTGATCGGCTTGCCTAGTGCATCCCTTACATGTCAAACACTTTTTTGAAACGCATACCCTCCAAATCTTTTATAAAGGCAAAAACTAACTTAAATGTCAAATTTGGGCATTCTACGATGATTGGAACAGGCGCCGACAGAGTATCGAAATTGTTAAAAAACAGCTTTTTCCTAAAATTTTTTTATATCCAGTAGATTCCTGTAATGCAATCAATCATATATCAATCAAAGTAAATTAAACACAAAATGGGATAAAATTTAGAAAAAGTGCAACTAATAACCTATCAATCAAGGCATATTAAACCCAAAATATAATAAAAAGTAATGTATTTATTGAACTGTATAGGAACTCCACAACTATTAGCCACGGTATAAAAAACTATCGAAATGACAGAGCTTTCTAGCTTTTCCAGCTTCAGAATAAGAAACTTTGATGTCGGAAGACGATTCGCAAGAGGATTGCGTCACTATCCCCCAGTCTGGAACAAGTATGAAAATAGGAGGAAAGGTTTTGTTAACGCCCAACCCAGTCGCGGCTTTAGATCGATGTCAGCTGAGCATCCGAAACATGAATTATGTTCTTCAAGCAGTTATTGGGTCTGAGCAGAGATGAATTTATCATAAATAAGTATTCCAGCCAACGAATACGTACCCAGAGCCGAAAAAAGGGCAGTACTATAAAAACCGGCTTCCAGAATAATGTTCCTGATATTTGTATCGCATTTTGTGTTTAATTTACCTTAACTGAAAGATTACACTAGTCAACAGTCAAAATGTACTCGGGATGCGATAATTTTTTCTGTGTAGATAACCTTGACATGAGCTCGAAAAACGCAATAAAAAATTTTTTTTTCGTTTTATTTTTTTTTTTTTAATTTAAAAATTTTTTTTTGGTTAATTTGTTTCGTCCGGCATAACTCGGGAACCACTAGCCCGATTTAATTGAATTAAATTTTAAAAAATTTAAAATTACAATTCCCTTAATCTGTTCATATATTGTTTTCCTATACAAGCAACAGTTTCCAAGTTAAAAATGAATATATAAAGGAAAAAACTTATTTTTTGCCTAAAGATTTAATTTTTTTTTTAAAAATCCATAAAAAATCCAAAATGAAAAAAAATTTCAAATCTTATTACTTTTACGTAAATTCACATAACCTATGAGCAAAATGAGACAAAGATCATGAAAATCGATGCACGCGTTTCGCTTTTATTCGCAATTGAGTAAAGGTATGAATTTCAAAAATTTGCTCGACATATGCACAACTTTGTCTATGGTAAGGTTTTTTCTTTTTTTTGGATTCTCAGAATTAACAAAACGGAATAAACAAAGGGTTATTTAATTTTTATGATTGTGTAAGCAAAGTAATAAACGCTAATAAATGTGCGTGAACAATTAAAAGGAAAAAAGGAAAGGGGACTTTTTTAATTATTTGGGTTTTCCGTTGGTTACCTGTATGATTTTTTTACAGAAATGCAACCCACATTTAAGGGTGGTCATTATTCGGAAAATTTAAGACTCACACATGGTGAAACAGGTATGTAGCCACCGTAAAAAAATATACACCCATTTATAAGTACCTGTCAGTAAAATACTAAACAATACACAGTATAAATAGGTCTTCATTGATCGATTTTACTCATTCAACAAGTGTCGACGAACGCGATAGTTAAAATGAGCAAACGTTCGCGAGGATTTGAATGCAATACCAATCCAAGTAATTTTTGTTACATGTGCGGAGAATACGTTTCTGAAAAAAACAAGCGTTGTTTTTCACCTAAATTGAGAGATTCATTTGAAGAGAGCTTCAATTTAAAGGTCTCAAACATAGATGAGCGGTGGACACCAAGTGCTCTATGTCCAAGGTGCTACGTACAGCTAGCTGACTCAAGGTAAGTGTAGATTACGAAATTCAAGAACATATATAACTTATTATTGAAATTCTTTCAGACGACAGCCGAGAATCATCATGCCAATGCTTTGGAGAGCTCCGCTTTGCCATGTAACAGATTGCTACTTCTGTCTTAGCAAAAAAAACAGGCGTGGGAAAAAATATACGATGGACTTACGCTGCTGTTTCAACAGTGAATTTTCCAGTGCCATTTTCCGAAGAACCAGTGGACCCGCAACCGTCCGTTTCAAGATGGGCATCTAATAATGAGGCGATACATCCAACATCAGATCCGGAGACAGTAGAAACCACATCAGAATGCCAGTCAACATATACATTGCATGGAGGTCAACGCTTATGTTCCCAAGCAGAACTGAACGATTGGGTTAGAGAATTGAAACTCTCCAAGGAAGATGCAGAGTTGCATGCATCGCGCATGCAACAGTTCGGTTTCTTGGCTCCTGGTGTGGTGACAACAATCTACAGGAAGCGTCATGAACCATACGCAAGGTACTACACAAAAAAAGACAACATCTGTTTTTGTAAGGACATTCCCGGATTATTTGGTGAACTCGGGTACTCTTACGATCCAGGAGAGTGGCGTCTTTTCATCGACAGCAACAAGCAGAACCTTAAAGCAATTTTACTGCACAACGGCAACGAGAAACCTTCGATTCCAATTGCTCATGCCGTTGACACCAAGGAAACATACGAAGTCATGGACAATCTACTAAAGTGCCTTAACTATGAGAGGCACGATTGGAAAGTTTGTGCCGACCTTAAGGTTATCGGTATCCTTTGTGGATTACAAGGTGGATTCACAAAGTACTGTTGTTTTCTCTGCCTTTGGGACAGCCGCGATCGTCAACATCATTACACCAGGAGGAGTTGGACAGAAAGAGTTAACTTCATCCCCGGCAGCGACAACGTGAAATATACACCACTCTTAAAAAAGGAAAATGTTTTTCTCCCACCTCTTCACATAAAGCTCGGACTCATAAAAAACTTCGTGAAAGCTATCAACAAAGATGGCGAAGCGTTCGCCTATTTAAAAACCATTTTTCCTCACCTTTCATCGGCAAAGATTAAGGAAGGCGTTTTCGACGGTCCGCAAATTAAAAAGTTGTTGCAAGACCAACAGTTTGAGCACATTTTATCACCAAATGAAGCTGCAGCTTGGAACTCATTTCGGCAAATTGTTTCCGGATTTCTTGGAAACAACAAAAGCTCAAATTACAGAGAGATCGTCGAACAACTACTCCAAAATTATAAAAAAATTAGAGCAAATATGTCGCTTAAGATACATTTTCTACACTCGCACTTGGACTTCTTTCCGGACAACCTGGGCGATGTGAGTGACGAGCATGGTGAGCGTTTTCATCAGCAAATGAAAGAAATTGAGCACCGATACCAAGGATTTTGGAACGAAGCTATGATGGGGGACTATATCTGGTTCCTGATAAGAGAAACAGACCCACAACAATATAAAAGAAAGACAAAAGCACATAATTATTTTTAATTTGAAGGTTTTTATTTTTGTGTTTAGATATTTTTTTTTTTTTAACTTTTTTATAATTAATTAATGTTGATATCCTTAGGATAATTTCTTGTACATATATCGAATTGTTTTTTAATTTAAAGTCATATATTTTTGTCACCCAACAAATTTTAATTCTTTTTGTCGAGCAAATTTTTGAAATTCATACCTTTACTCAATTGCGAATAAAAGCGAAACGCGTGCATCGATTTTCATGATCTTTGTCTCATTTTGCTCATAGGTTATGTGACTTTACGTAAAAGTAATAAGATTTGACATTTTTTTTCATTTTGGATTTAAAAAAAAATTTAAATCTTTAGGCAAAAAATAAGTTTTTACCTTTATATATTCATTTTTAACTTGGAAACTGTTGCTTGTATAGGAAAACAATATATGAACAGATTAAGGGAATTGTAATTTTAAATTTTTTAAAATTTAATTCAATTAAATCGGGCTAGTGGTTCCCGAGTTATGCCGGACGAAACAAATTAACCAAAAAAAAAATTTTAAAATTTAAAAAAAAAAAAATAAAACAAAAACCAAACGAAAAAAAAAATTTTATTGCGTTTTTCGAGCTCATGTCAAGGTTATCTACACAGAAAAAATTATCGCATCCGGAGTACATGAAATTTTTTTCATTTTGTTGAGTAGTGTTATTAATTGCATTATAGGAGCCAACTAGGTATACCAACTATTAGGAAAGAACTGAATTTTCTAAAAATTTGGAGACTCTGTCGGCACCTGTTCCAATCGTCGTAGAATGCCCAAATTTGGCATTTAAGTTAGTTTTTGCTTTTATAAAAGATTTGGGGGGGTACGCGTTTAAAAAAAATATTTTGACATATAAGGAACACACTAGGCTTGCCGTTTCCTGAAGATATGAGTGACAGTCTTGAATTTAAGGTCACCATATCCATGGCTGACATAACAACATTGCGACGCAACCACTCCGCCACTTATCTAATCGCTACAGGAATCGGTCGTGTTAACTTCCCATTTCAAGCAGTCCACCCATCAAATTTGGAGACGTGTAAAAAGTACACTCCAATAAAGTTTCTATCCATGATATATCCCCTGAATCGGAAATATGCTTATATTTGATGGAGAGATTATTTTGAGGGAATAAAGGAAAAATCTGATAAAAAAATTTATGGGTAAAGGGATTGTTCGCCGTACATAAATGTTTTACAAATGGGAACATGGGATAACGGGATGGTGAAATTGTTCCGAGTACGAAGTAGCTGGGCGAAGTAGCCCAGCTCGCTGCCAATTCGGCCAGTTATTTAAGCTTAGCATGTGCTTTATTCCATTAATATTGTCTATTTTAAATATCGGATCACTGAGGTCTTTTATTAAAATTCAATGTATGAGAAACAGTTCGACAAAGTCTTAAAAAGAAATTACGTTTTTTCAATTTTCAAAATCTGAAAAAGGTGAAAATCTGTAATACAAAAAAAAAATAATTTTTTTCTTCGCATTATGAACAAATACGTAAAATATGTTAAAAAAAATAATTTTCATTAAAATCGAAAAATATGAAAAGTTCTCAACTTTGGGCCGATTTCTAAAATATATCCGATCGCCCGATTTTTAATATTAATATCTCAAAATAATCCTTGGGTCTTTGTCTAATTTGGTTTTGTACAGAACTCAAAAATGTCTACTAGAACAAAAGTTATTAAATTTTGGCCGATGGATTTTGATTCTGAACCACTGTGCGTCGAAAAAAATAACAAATTTAATTTTCTTTAAAATCGAAAAATGCGAAAAGTATCCAACTTTGAGCCGATTTCTAAAATATATCCGATTGCCTTTGTCTAATTTGTTTTTTTACAGAACTCAAAAATGTCTACTAGAACAAAAGTTATGGATATGTTTGATGGTAAAATTTTCCAGTATACGTGAAGTAATTGTTATCGGTCAAGCAATACTGTAGTATCGTTAGAAATGTTTTCTTTGAAATTGTAGTGTGTTCTCTATGTGTATCCCATTTGTCTATAACATTCTTAATGGTGTAGATATGTTAGTATATAGGTAAACAATGATACCACGTCGAATGGAACTATAATTTGTTTGTAATAAAGAAACGAGATAGACCCATCGTTTATTATACCGATCACTTTTGAGTCGATTTAGCAATGTCCACATGGCTGTCCTTCCGTCCATATATTCTTCGAATCAAAGTAAAGGTCGCAATTATTGCCCGATCCGAACGAAAATTGGTACAAGTAAGTTTTTCGGACCAAGGACGAACGCTATTTGATTTGAAACAAATCGGTTCAGATATAGATATAGCCTCCATACAAATGTCGCTCCCGATTTGACTATTTCCGCTCTAGAAACCACCAGAGATACAAGCCGACCGATTTTAAGCCGCCGCCGCATGTTTCTGCAAGAGCCGCGCCGCCGCCGATTTCATCGGCTCAAATCGACTTCAACCACGCCGCCGAGATATGATATAACACAGTCCAATCTTACTAGCAAAATCGACAACCCACTTAAAATTACAAAAGAAAATATAACTGTCGACTTAGACAACCTACTGCTGTGAAATATATTAATCTTTCTTTGAATTTGGTACCCCACTATATGATGACGGCTATAGAAAATTAAATGATTGTATTTTGATTTGAAAGTCGCATTTATATAAGTCAATTCCAGTACGTGTGACCATGTGTTTCTATAAAAAACAATGAACAACAGCTCCTCTATTGTGCTTCTTTAGTGTGTCAAAGTAGGTAGAGTATTATTATTCTTTGGAAGGATTATGATATTCAAGCCTCACATGAAAAGCTGTAATTGCAAAAATATTTACTAAATTCATCCATATTATAAATTTTTGGGAATGGATTAACAATCCCCAAAAATTATTGTATGGGATAACAATTAGGGTGTCCAACCACGATTAATCGAATAATTTTTGTCAAATATTTTTTCGAATAACAAAAAAATCATGATTTTCGAATAACGAATAATTCGAATAAATTGTCCCAAATAATCGATTAATCTATATTAAAAGTTTTGCCTTAAAAACTAATGGAATCGTCATATGCTTTGTATGATAAATTGATTTTGAATTGCCAGTTTGCTCCATTTGGGTAAAAAAACTATGAAACACCAAATATAAAACCACAATTTTTTCGATTTTTGATTTGTATGCTCCACAGATATTAAAATAAGTATTTATCAGACTTCATTTAAAAATAGCAAATACTGACCAATAGCTTCTGAATTATTTAAAATTTAAAGAATAGTAATTTCATAGAATAGTAAATTCATAGAAAAAATTATGTTAATACCGCGATAATAAAGTCAGTTATGTTATAAATCATATGATCCATATTCGAAAAAAGTCAATGGATAACTTCTGGTATTATGCTCATTTAGGGGAAGGTTCTTTATTTTGAAAAGATATTAAGATTTTTGTTAACTTCTAATGAATTTCGAATTTGATATTACAATTTTTAAATAAATTCAGATACATAAAAAACGTTCAATATATAGTTGAACTACCCGTAAACTGGCGTGTCTTGTCTATATAACTCTTATTAATTATATTTTATTTAAGTGGACAATTGTTCGATTAATCGGTTAATCGAATAACTCTCGACTTCATTATTCGATTAATTGTCTTTTTTTTTCAAATAAACGATAAATCGATTAACATAAAAGTCAGAATAATTGAATACCCTAGTAACAATATTAAATTATTGGAACAATGGCTAATATTAACGAATATTGAACTACTTGCCAAAAATAAAAGAAACTTGTTCCTTCCGTTTTTTTCAAAATTGTCAAATATCGAATGACAGAACGAGCCGGCAAATCAGCCAAAAGCTCTCGATTTGACTTTTTCCGCTCTAGAGACCCTTTATTATAACCGATCATTTTCAAATTTGTGAAAACACCTTATATTTCAATTAGAAACATCTATGGTGAAAATGGGTCAGATCAGTTTAGATTTTGATATAGCTCAAATATAAATTCTGCTCTCGATTTGACTCTAATAACTACCAGACACGATGATATGCAGAGTAAGGTAACAATACTTTGAGAAGTACCAGATAAGGTTAGTACACCTCGAAAAAACGAAATTTATAACTATAAACTCTCTAAATAACTCAAATATACGCATGAGTGGGAAAGATCTTCAGAGGGTTGATGAGTTCGGATGCCGTGGTAACTAAGTCACAACCAGCAAAAAAATTGGAAGTACTTCCGTAGGAAGCACATTTCAATCGCATCTCAAAATCCAAACGTGTTCTTTGTTCTTTTAAAAACTTCCAAAAAAGTTGATAATTTGTAACATTTTACGAATAGAATTTTCACAAGTGAATGGGAACGAATTTTCAGTATTGGGTCACAGTTGTAAGGTGTCCGCTTTACAACCAAAAGGTCTCGGCTTCGAATCGTGGTTCGGGAAAAAACTTTTTTTTTATTTCTTTATTATTTCTATAAATAAACAATGTTTAATTTTGTGTAATTTTAACAATTTAAAAAATTTTGGTTAAAAAATATGATTTTATTGAGTTATTAATGTACTTCAAATATTTCATTTTTTATTAATCATTAATCTATATATATAAAAGAGTTGCGTGATTGAGTGACTCAGTTACTGACTGATCACTCCCCAGACCAAACGGCTAGAGCTAGAATCATGAAATTTGGTGTGTACATTTCTCTTACTGTGTAGAGGTGTGATAAGACGGGATTTTTCGAAATTCGTACTATTAAGGGTTAAAATTGGGTAAAAAGGGATAAAAATGGTACAACCGCAATGACCAAACGGCTGGGCCTAGAATCTTGAAATTCGGTATGGACATTCCTCTTGCAGCATGAAGGCATCCCAAAAAGTGGATTTTGAAAAATTCGTACTTTTGGGAGGTAAAATGGGACAAAAAAAGGGACAAAAATTGTACCAACAACATGGCTGAAGGTTCAATCTTGAAATTTGGTGCGTACAGTTCTCTTACAGCGTAGAAATCAGATAGGAAGTGAGTTTTTCGAAATTCGTACTTTTAAGGGATAAAATGGGGTAAAAAGGGATAAAAATGGTACCACCGCAGTGACCAAACGGCTGGGCCTAGAACCTTGAAATTTGCTATGGATATTCCTCTAGCGGCATGAAGACATCTCAAAAAGTGACATTTTAAAAATTCGTACTTTTGGGGGGTTAAATGGTACAAAAAGGGACAAAAATGGTACCTATAACATGGTTGAAGCTAGAATCACGAAATTTGGTATGTACATTTCCCTTACAGTGAAGAAATCAGATTTGAAGGGAGTTTTTCGTAATTCGTACTTTTAAGGGGTAAAATGGGATAAAGAGGGATAAGAATCTTGAAATTTGACACAAAAATTTCTCTTATAGCTTCAACGCGCCCAAGAAAATATTTTTCAAAATTCGTACTTTTTGGGGGTGAAATCGGGTAAAAAGGGATACAAATAGTGCGAATAAAATGGATGGAGCTGAAACCACAAAATTCGGTATGTACATCCCTCAAAATGTTTAGAATCGCAAAATGAAGGAATTTTTCGAAATTTGTACTTTTAAAGGGAAAAGGGGATAAAAAAGGTACTAACAACACGAATGACGCTACAATAATGAAATTCGGTGTGTATATTCGTTTTACAGCGCAGATCACTAATAAGAAAGCATTTTTCGAAATTTGTACTTTTAAGTTATTAAATGGGATAAAAACTGTACCACCATCCTGACCAAACGGCAGGGCCTAGAATCTTGAAATTTGGAACGGGCATTACTTTTATAGCACGAATGCGACCAAGAAAATATTTTTAAATTCGTTCTTTTTTTGGGTGATATCGGGTAAAAAGGGATAAAAAATGGTACCAATCAAACGGATGGAGCTGGACTAATAAAATTCGGTATGTACATACCTCAAAACCCTTAGAAACGCAAAATGACCGAATCTTTTAAACTCGTACTTTTAGTAGGTAAGCGGGGAAAAGGGGATAAAAAAAGGTACCAACAACACGGATGACGCCACAATAATGAAATTCGATATGTATATTCGTTTTACAGCCCAAATCACTGATAAGAAGACATTTTTCGAAAATTGTAATTTTAGGGGATTAAATGGGATAAAAATTTTACCACAGCCCAGACCAAACAACTGGGCCTAGAATCATGAAATTCGGAACGGGCATTACTTTTACAGCACGAATGCGACAAAGAAAATATTTTTCAACGTACGTACTTTTTGTGGGTGACATTGGGTGGAAAGGGATACAAAATGGTACCAATCAAACAGACGGAGCTGGAATCAGGAAATTCGGCGTGTACATCCCTGAAAATCCTTACAAACGCAAAATGAAGGATTTTTTCGAAGTTCAAGTAAACGAGAAAAGCGGGATAAAAAAGGTGCAAAGAACATGGATGACGCTACAATAATTAAGTTCGGTAAGCATATTCGTCTTACAGTGTAGATGAGTAATAACAAGGAATTTTCCGATATTTGTACTTTTAAGGGATTAAATGGGTTAAATATTGTACCACCGCCAAATTGAACCAAAATACTGTGCCTAGAATCTTGAAATTTGGAACGCATATTACTCTTATAACGTGAATACGACCACGAAAATATTCTTCATTAATTTAAACTTTTAGGTGTGAAATTGGGTAAAAACGGATAACGGCGGTACCAATCATGAAATTTGGTTTTAACATGCATAGAAATACAAAATTGATATATTTTTCGAAATTCGCACCTTTTTATATCCCTATGGTACCAACAACACGGCTGAAACTAGAATTGTGAAATTCGGTGTGTATATTCCTCTGACAGTGTAGACGCGAAACAAAGGGAAGCGGATCAAAAGTGGTGCAAATGATACCAACCAAAATTTTCAGCTAGAATATGAAAAGAAATTCGGTGTGTACATTTCTCCGAGTACATAAATTAATGTTTCGAAATTTGTATGTTTAAGGGCACAAACGGCACAGAAAGAGTTATGTGCGAACATTATAGTCATTATTTTTTATTTTGGCCAAAGCTTATGTCAATTTGCCTGGAAAGTATAGAAGTTATATTAGGTTTTATTTTACGTACGGGTCGTTTGTTTTGGAATATGGACTATACGTGTGCGGGTACCATAAGATGTATATCAATTTCCCCCATTTTCGAATTTAAACTAAGTTTGGGAAAATAGTACTATGTGCAGAGTTTGAATAAATTCTTTAAGTTCCTTCCAGAGTCATCGTGCATACCAGCCAGCCAGACGGGCGTGAAAGGGACTTGGGACATACTTATGGTTTTAAATCTCTCCTTCAATGCGTTACACTTTTATTCTATCCCTAATGATATTTTCACAGCTTAAGAAAGAAACTTGCAAATAATTTTCTACTTTATATGATATTTTGTAGAAAAATTGTTTCAATTTGTGCCTATAAATTAAACTATTGACTACGTATAAACGCTGAAAGTGATATCCTTAAAAACAGTTTGAATACTGATACAAACTACTGTCTTACCATACCATTTTTCCGCGTACGAAGTAGCGGGTATTTGCTAGTACTACATATAATTAAATCGGTAAAATTAAGTAATGTTAATTATTTAATGCTAATTTTCATATAATTTTTTAAATATTTTGTTAAGTTTCCCATTGTGAGTTCTAACGAACAAAATGGTTTGCTAAATTATTGAGCACCCACAACAGAGGATAGCTGAGATGGTTAGAGTACCGTAGTAGAAATCAGAAGGTTCGCCGTTAGCGGCGAATTTTTTAAATCAGAAATAGAAACTAATGAAAAATTGTTGTTTTGCAACACTTCAAAATAAATTTTAAGTCTGTCAAAATAAAGGACATCCCACCTACGACAACTCCATGTTAAATTCATTGGTGAATATCCCAATTTTCACTACTTCCGAATCACAAGATGAACATCTTTTTTACATCTTTGGGTACTCTGATTTTGCTGGGTGATGGTGAGCGAGGACAGACAGCGTTTACAACACTGAGCAACATTGGCGTGGCAATAACATACGAATAAAAACAAGTGCTACCACGAATTGAGATACTAATTGAACTAATTGAAACTCTTATGTAAATGAAATTTGCCACCAATATACAAATTATTATTCAACAAGCGAATATGCAAATAAAAAATGAGTAGACATATTAAAACACCTGTTTAAATATTCGAAATATTAGTGTTATTTCCTGTACTTGTTAGGGACAAAATTTTCTATCTGAGCTGATTTCATCAATTTTCAATACCAACCGAAATTATTCTTTTTGGGTGTAATTTCACATACTGTTCTCAGAATTGAGTTGGCAATCAACGAACTGAAAAATGTTGTACTGTGCTATTAGACGTTGGCAGTGTTTAAAAGGTTAACACAATTTGAGCCAAAGCTATGAACGTGTCCATTTAATTCAGCCAAAAAATCTCCAAAACCAAAATCCAACAATTACTAATGCAAAAAAACCTAACACATTTCAACAGCGATAGCCAAAGAAAGCTAACGCTTTAAAAATGTAACTAACATGGATGTATGTACTATTATTCGGTTTGGTATATTACGTTGGATTTTTCCACTCAAATCCAGTTCCATATCTACCTACAGCATTGTACCCAAAACTAGCAACACGTTACAAAGGCTATTTTCGAATATGAAAAACACCAATTGACGATATGCAAAATAGTCACTGGTAAATCGATTCCGATTCTAATCGAGAATCGATTTATGGGTTAAAAACGATTCTCATGGAATCGATTACACGCGTCCAACTTTATACTGGAATCGATTATCGATGCTTCGGAATCGAATACAATTGACTGTTTGAGAATTCTAAAATTAACGAAACAAAAACAGTAGCACCAAGTTCAGTGTGGAATTATTATAAAAAATATAATATATAAAAATATAATAATTATTATAAAAAATATAATAATATGCTATGAAATATAAATATCAGAAGACGATAATGAGGTAAGATATAATCATGTCGATTATGCACGCCGACGGATTTGCTGCGGATCGGATTGACTCGATCCGCACTCGACTCACTTTGTGAGGAAAATTGTATTATGTAATCCGTCGGATGACTGCATTACCAACATAAAGTCGATATGACATTTATAAGCAAATGACAAACAAAAGTAACCAATAAAGTGCGCTGACATATTCTTATATTTGAAATTAAATAAAATAATTGAAATTCTAACATTTTATAATGTATTCATCAATTGGTTTTTTTATAAATTTGGAAGAAAAAAGTGGCAATAGAAGACAGGTACGGAACAGGGCCGTAAGTGTTTTCAAGTTAACCGATGTAATGTAAGTAGAAAATTCCTTAAGTGAAAAGTGAATAAATTTTATATATTTCCACAGGTTTGTGAAGCAATTTCGGTTAAAACAAATAAAAAAACAACCAAAAAGTACTTTATCCGCATCAAATCAGCGATGATTTTCTGTCGGATATTTTTGTATGTGAAGTGAGTCGCATGAGGAATACATAATACGAATTTTTCCGCAACGGCATTACCATCGGCTTATATAATACCAAAATACTCAACTGCGGAAAAAATCCGATCCGCAGTCATCCGTCGGCGTGCATAATCGACATGAATATAAAATATAAGTGATATATGTCAACAGGGAAACATTTTGCAATTGCTTTTTAAATGTCCGCCTTATAATAACTTAAAATTTTTTTAGGACATTTCCTTTATAGCGTGAATCTATTTATGATGATTTGCCAGAGTATACTGATCATAAATGTTAAAAAGTGAGCCCTGTATGACATTCATTTGACAGCTATCCCTTTCGAAAATTCTATCTAAGTGAAAAATCCATATAGTTGAAATTGAAAGTGTTTTTCAAAATTTGAAGAATGACGGCTAAAATATGTGGTTTCTAGAACGCAAAAAGTCAAATAATAATATAAATCTGACCCAATTTGCTGTTGACGCTAGCGTCCGTCTTTGGTCCTAAAGAATTATTTGAACCAAGTTGTGTTTGGATCGGATAATAAATGCGATGGGTATATAAGAATAGATGTACATTCGGACGGACATGGCTAAATTGATTCCAAGTCGATCGGTATAATAAACTATTGGTCTCCATCTCTTCCTTATGGGCGTTATACACAACTGCACAAAGAAATAAAACGCTAATGGACGATATTTTTTATTTTAGATCTAAATGCAATGTATTGTATTGGTTGTATTATTTATTGGTTGTATTGTTCGACATTTCAACCGCTTCCGACTAAGAATCATTTCTCGCCCTTGAGTACCATTCACTAATGCAAAAATTAAACATAATATACCAAACAAGTGTAAGGGCAACGGAACAACTAGCTGTAGCCAAATCTACAACGGAACAACAAAATAAAATTAACTGGTCACAGATCGGACATAAAATTACGAAGTCAAAACTCAATACGAAAGCAGCCTTGGCGAAACACTGTGCGAAGGAAAACTACTATCCAAACTACAACAAGAGATTATTACAGGGACATCCATTTCATTGCACAATTATGAATTTTCAAATAATGTTATGCTTTTTCATTTACTCGTCGATGCTACTTCATACAAATGGAAAAACATTTCCAGTCACACCATGAATGATGATTTGCAAAATATTTCGTTCCTAGATCAAGCCTCACAAGTGGCTAAAAGATACTGAAAATTTCCCCAAAAATCATGTTTTTCCTGTGTAATTTTTTTTTGTGTAGCAGTTTCGTCAAAAAAAAAAAATCTGAAATAATAGAGCCATGAAATCATTTCAAATATAAATTTTGATTTTTGTCTTAGAGTAACTTATTGGTAAAATTATTGGACAAAAAATAAAAAAAACAAACGGTAAAATTAAAATCTGCTTTCATATTGATTTTTCTCCTGATCGGTAATATATGTACCAATTATAATCAAGGTACTTCCCTGAGATACAATGGAAATGGATATGTTCCCTTGAGAACGTTAGTTTACGGCGAATAATGGAAGAAATGTCAAAAATCAAATTGATTTTTTTGTTAAGTGTGATTCTCCCCTTTCCATTACCTAAACAAAAAAATCATTCGTAAGAAGTAATTACATTACATTCAAAACACATAGACATTCAATCAAATTCTTCACTTATCAAACAACACAAAAACTAAAAAATTAATATAATTTCTACTTTCTTGACCTTAGGCGGCTGTTGACGAATGAATATTCCTCTTTTTGTAACCTTTCTTTAATATTGTGTTAAGAAACTCCACAGAAAACGTGTAATTTTACAAAATTCAAATCAAAAATGTCCCATCTTTCAAATCCCGCCCATTTGTATATTGTCTAAGCAGGTTACAACTAAATTAACTCACACAACAATGTCGGTGTCGAATATACTCAAAAAAAGATTTTACTTTCTTATGGGAAGGGTCACGGCCACTTTCCGCCCATCTCGGTGTCGGATATACTCTAAATACGGTTTTAATTTTATATGTGAAGGTCACGCCCACTTTCAGCCCACAACTATTTACACTGGATCAACTCACACAAAATTTCAGCACTGTAGGTGTCATAGAACTGACAATATTCAATAATAGGTTTTTGGCACAACTGTGCGGACTAATAACACTAGTCAACAGTCAAAATGTACTCGGGATGCGATAATTTTTTCTGTGTAGATAACCTTGACATGAGCTCGAAAAACGCAATAAAAAATTTTTTTTTCGTTTGGTTTTTTTTTATTTTTTTTTTAAATTTAAAAAATTTTTTTTTGGTTAATTTGTTTCGTCCGGCATAACTCGGGAACCACTAGCCCGATTTAATTGAATTAAATTTTAAAAAATTTAAAATTACAATTCCCTTAATCTGTTCATATATTGTTTTCCTATACAAGCAACAGTTTCCAAGTTAAAAATGAATATATAAAGGAAAAAACTTATTTTTTGCCTAAAGATTTAATTTTTTATACACTCCACGAGAGTATTATGTCTTTGTGCATTTGTTTGTAACACCCAAAAGGAAACGAGATAGACCCATTGTTAATTATACCGATCGTCTTAGAATCACTTTCTGAGTCGATTTAGCAATGTCCGTCTGTCTGTCTGTCCGTCCGTCCGTCCGTCCGTCCGTCCGTCCGTCCGTCCGTCCATCTATTCTTGTAATCACGATACAGGTCGCAATTGTAGACAGAACCAAATGAAACTTTGCACAACGATGTTTTTCGGGATAAGGACGAACGCTATTTAATTTGAAGAAAATCGGTTCAGATTTAGATATAGCCCCCATACGAATTTCACTCCCGATTTGACTCTTTTCACTCTAGATACCACATATTACAACAGATTTTCTTTAAAATTGGCAAAACATCTTATATTGTAACTAGAAACACCTGTGGTAAAAATGTGTTACATCGGTTCAGATTTATATATAGCTCCCATACAAATTTCTCTCCCGATTTGACTTTTTCCGCTCTAGAGACCACATAATGTATCAGATTGTCTTCAGATTTGGTAAAACATCTTATATTTCCACTAGAAACACCCATGGTAAATATCGGTCAGATCGGTTCAGATTTATATATAGCTCCCATACAATTTTCGCTCCCGATTTGACTTTTTCCGCTCTAGAAACCACATAATGTATCAGATTGTCTTCAGATTTAGTAAAACATCTTATATTTCCACTAGAAACACCCATGGTGAATATCGGTCAGATCGGTTCAGATTTATATATAGCTCCCATACAAAGTTCGCTCCCGATTTGACTTTTTCCGCTCTAGAAACCACATAATGTATCAGATTATCTTCAGATTTGGCAAAACATCTTATATTTAAACTAAGAACATCTATGGTGGAAATAGGTCAAATCGGTTCAGATTTAGATATAGCCCCCATACAAATGTCGTTCCCGATTTGACATTTTCCTCTGTAGAAACCACATATTGTACTCGATTTTCTTTAAATTTGGCACAACATCTTATAATCTTACTAGAAACACCTATGCAGAAATTGGGTAAGATCGGTTCAGATTTAGATATAGCCCCCATATAAATGTCGCTCCCGATTTGACTTTTTCCGCTTTAAATGCCACATATTCTAATCGATTTTCTTTAAATTTGGCACAACATCTTATAATCTAACTAGAAACACCTGTGGCTAAAGCGGGTTAGATCGGTTCAGATTTAGATATAGGCGCCATACAAATGTCGCTCCCGATTTGAATTTTTCGCTCTAAAAACCATATATTGTACCCGATTTTCTTTAAATTTGGGACAACATCTTATAATCCAACTAGAAACACTATGCAGAAATTGGGTAAGATCGGTTCAGATTTAGATATAGCCCCCATACAAATGTCGCTCGCGATTTGACTTTTGCCGTTTTAAAAGCCACATATTGTGCTCGATTTTCTTTAAATTTCGCACAACATCTTATAATCTAACTAAACAAAACTATGGTGGAAGTGGGTAAAATCGGTTCAGATTTAAATATAGCCCAAATTCAAATGTTGCTCCCATAAGTTTAACCGATTTTGGCCAAACTATACATTTTATATTTCACCTATTTCGTTCCAGGTTTCAATATATCCTCATACAAATGTCCTTTCCGATATAAAATTTTTTGTCAAACACATACATTTACAGGATTCAAAAAACCTTCCCGTTTTCACTTTTTCACCGAATTGAATTGTATTCGGATTGAAAGTGGAGTGTATCATAGAGTCGGCCCCGCCCGACTTTAGCCTTTCCTTACTGTTTTTTTTTTTAAATCCATAAAAAATCCAAAATGAAAAAAAATGTCAAATCTTATTACTTTTACGTAAAGTCACATAACCTATGAGCAAAATGAGACAAAGATCATGAAAATCGATGCACGCGTTTCGCTTTTATTCGCAATTGAGTAAAGGTATGAATTTCAAAAATTTGCTCGACATATGCACAACTTTGTCTATGGTAAGGTTTTTTCTTTTTTTTTTGATTCTCAGAATTAACAAAACGGAATAAACAAAGGGTTATTTAATTTTTATGATTGCGTAAGCAAAGTAATAAACGCTAATAAATGTGCGTGAACAATTAAAAGGAAAAAAGGAAAGGGGACTTTTTTAATTATTTGGGTTTTCCGTTGGTTACCTGTATGATTTTTTTACAGAAATGCAACCCACATTTAAGGGTGGTCATTATTCGGAAAATTTAAGACTCACACATGGTGAAACAGGTATGTAGCCACCGTAAAAAAATATACACCCATTTATAAGTACCTGTCAGTAAAATACTAAACAATACACAGTATAAATAGGTCTTCATTGATCGATTTTACTCATTCAACAAGTGTCGACGAACGCGATAGTTAAAATGAGCAAACGTTCGCGAGGATTTGAATGCAATACCAATCCAAGTAATTTTTGTTACATGTGCGGAGAATACGTTTCTGAAAAAAACAAGCGTTGTTTTTCGCCTAAATTGAGAGATTCATTTGAAGAGAGCTTCAATTTAAAGGTCTCAAACATAGATGAGCGGTGGACACCAAGTGCTCTATGTCCAAGGTGCTACGTACAGCTAGCTGACTCAAGGTAAGTGTAGATTACGAAATTCAAGAACATATATAACTTATTATTGAAATTCTTTCAGACGACAGCCGAGAATCATCATGCCAATGCTTTGGAGAGCTCCGCTTTGCCATGTAACAGATTGCTACTTCTGTCTTAGCAAAAAAAACAGGCGTGGGAAAAAATATACGATGGACTTACGCTGCTGTTTCAACAGTGAATTTTCCAGTGCCATTTTCCGAAGAACCAGTGGACCCGCAACCGTCCGTTTCAAGATGGGCATCTAATAATGAGGCGATACATCCAACATCAGATCCGGAGACAGTAGAAACCACATCAGAATGCGAGTCAACATATACATTGCATGGAGGTCAACGCTTATGTTCCCAAGCAGAACTGAACAATTGGGTTAGAGAATTGAAACTCTCCAAGGAAGATGCAGAGTTGCATGCATCGCGCATGCAACAGTTCGGTTTCTTGGCTCCTGGTGTGGTGACAACAATCTACAGGAAGCGTCATGAACCATACGCAAGGTACTACACAAAAAAAGACAACATCTGTTTTTGTAAGGACATTCCCGGATTATTTGGTGAACTCGGGTACTCTTACGATCCAGGAGAGTGGCGTCTTTTCATCGACAGCAACAAGCAGAGCCTTAAAGCAATTTTACTGCACAACGGCAACGAGAAACCTTCGATTCCAATTGCTCATGCCGTTGACACCAAGGAAACATACGAAGTCATGGACAATCTACTAAAGTGCCTTAACTATGAGAGCCACGATTGGAAAGTTTGTGCCGACCTTAAGGTTATCGGTATCCTTTGTGGATTACAAGGTGGATTCACAAAGTACTGTTGTTTTCTCTGCCTTTGGGACAGCCGCGATCGTCAACATCATTACACCAGGAGGAGTTTTACAGAAAGAGTTAACTTCATCCGCGGCAGCGACAACGTGAAATATACACCACTCATAAAAAAGGAAAATGTTTTTCTCCCACCTCTTCACATAAAGCTCGGACTCATAAAAAACTTCGTGAAAGCTATCAACAAAGATGGCGAAGCGTTCGCCTATTTAAAAACCATTTTTCCTCACCTTTCATCGGCAAAGATTAAGGAAGGCGTTTTCGACGGTCCGCAAATTAAAAAGTTGTTGCAAGACCAACAGTTTGAGCACATTTTATCACCAAATGAAGCTGCAGCTTGGAACTCATTTCGGCAAATTGTTTCCGGATTTCTTGGAAACAACAAAAGCTCAAATTACAGAGAGATCGTCGAACAACTACTCCAAAATTATAAAAAAATAGAGCAGATATGTCGCTTAAGATACATTTTCTACACTCGCACTTGGACTTCTTTCCGGACAACCTGGGCGATGTGAGTGACGAGCATGGCGCACATGTAACAAAAATTACTTGAATTGGTATTGCATTCAAATCCTCGCGAACGTTTGCTCATTTTAACTATCGCGTTCGTCGACACTTGTTGAATGAGTAAAATCGATCAATGAAGACCTATTTATACTGTGTATTGTTTAGTATTTTACTGACAGGTACTTATAAATGGGTGTATATTTTTTTACGGTGGCCTGTTTCACCATGTGTGAGTCTTAAATTTTCCGAATAATGACCACCCTTAAATGTGGGTTGCATTTCTGTAAAAAAATCATACAGGTAGCCAACGGAAAACCCAAATAATTAAAAAAGTCCCCTTTCCTTTTTTCCTTTTAATTGTTCACGCACATTTATTAGCGTTTATTACTTTGCTTACGCAATCATAAAAATTAAATAACCCTTTGTTTATTCCGTTTTGTTAATTCTGAGAATCAAAGAAAAAGAAAAACCCTTACCATAGACAAAGTTGTGCATATGTCGAGCAAATTTTTGAAATTCATACCTTTACTCAATTGCGAATAAAAGCGAAACGCGTGCATCGATTTTCATGATCTTTGTCTCATTTTGCTCATAGGTTATGTGAATTTACGTAAAAGTAATAATTTTTGACATTTTTTTTCATTTTGGATTTTTTATGGATTTAAAAAAAAAAAAAAATTTTAACTTGGAAACTGTTGCTTGTATAAGAAAACAATATATGAACAGATTAAGGGAATTGTAATTTTAAATTTTTTAAAATTTAATTCAATTAAATCGGGCTAGTGGTTCCCGAGTTATGCCGGACGAAACAAATTAACCAAAAAAATTTTTTAAATTAAAAAAAAAATAAAAAAAAAACCAAACGAAAAAAAAAAAATTTTATTGCGTTTTTCGAGCTCATGTCAAGGTTATCTACACAGAAAAAATTATCGCATCCGGAGTACATGAAATTTTTATCATTTTGTTGAGTAGTGTAACACAGTGCAACACGAAAAAAAATAACCATATACGGACACCGCTACATGATAAAAGACCAAAAAAAAAGACCCGTGTTTTTTTGTTTCCCCCAAAGTCATGCACTTTTTTTTTATGGGCCCCCAGAGATTTGAGGCCTCGGTGTAATTTTTGGAAAAAAGTGATCATATTCTCAGGCTCATATCTTGCAAACCGTTCGGAATTTTGATTTACTCTCTGAGGCAAAGTTCTAGCTCTTGTCATAAAGAACAAAAATTGTGAACATATAAAATCAAAAAAACTTCATCTTCAAGGTCAAAATCGCAAAAAACTTAAAAAAATTCGATTTTTTTTAACCTTTTTTCCCCTGTTCAGGTCCATAGGTAGCAAACCGCTGAAAATTCAGGGAAACAATCAACTACAAAAATGTACCTAAGATCTCAATAAACAACTTTCTAGAACATATGAACTTCCTAGGAATTATTCTTAACACCGTTTAGGTAGCGCTTAGGTAGCCGCAAAATTGAAAAATTTCCCAAAAATTTCACTGTGCAACATTTTTGAAGTTATTTCAAAATAACCATAAACGGACACCGCTACATGATAAAAGACCAAAAAAAAAAACACCCGTGTTTTTTTTTCCCCCAAAGTCATGCACTTTTTTTTTATGGGCCCCCAGAGATTTGAGGCCTCGGTGTAATTTTTGGAAAAAAGTGATCATATTCTCAGGCTCATATCTTGCAAACCGTTCGGAATTTTGATTTACTCTCTGAGGCAAAGTTCTAGCTCTTGTCATAAAGAACAAAAATTGTGAACATATAAAATCAAAAAAACTTCATCTTCAAGGTCAAAATCGCAAAAAAACTTAAAAAAATTCGTTTTTTTTAACCTTTTTTCCCCTGTTCAGGTCCATAGGTAGCAAACCGTTGAAAATTCAGGGAAACAATCAACTACAATTTTTGTTCTTTATGACAAGAGCTAGAACTTTGCCTCAGAGAGTAAAAATTTTGAACATATAAAATCAAAAAAACTTCATCTTCAAGGTCAAAATCGCAAAAAACTTAAAAAAATTCGTTTTTTTAACCTTTTTTCCCCTGTTCAGGTCCATAGGTAGCAAACCGTTGAAAATTCAGGGAAACAATCAACTACAATTTTTGTTCTTTATGACAAGAGCTAGAACTTTGCCTCAGAGAGTAAATCAAAATTCCGAACGGTTTGCAAGATATGAGCCTGAGAATATGATCACTTTTTCCAAAAATTACACCGAGGCCTCAAATCTCTGGGGGCCCATAAAAAAAGTGCATGACTTTGGAAAAAAAAAACACGGGTCTTTTTTTTTTGGTCTTTTATCATGTAGCGGTGTCCGTATATGGTTATTTTGAAATGACTTCAAAAATGTTGCACAGTGAAATTTTTGAGAAATTTTTCAATTTTCCGGCTACCTAAGCGCTACCTAAACGGTGTTAAGAATAATTCCTAGGAAGTTCATATGTTCTAGAAAGTTGTTTATTGAGATCTTAGGTACATTTTTGTAGTTGATTGTTTCCCTGAATTTTCAGCGGTTTGCTACCTATGGACCTGAACAGGGGAAAAAAGGTTAAAAAAATCGATTTTTTTTAAGTTTTTTGCGATTTTGACCTTGAAGATGAAGTTTTTTTGATTTTATATGTTCACAATTTTTGTTCTTTATGACAAGAGCTAGAACTTTGCCTCAGAGAGTAAATCAAAATTCCAAACGGTTTGCAAGATATGAGCCTGAGAATATGATCACTTTTTTCCAAAAATTACACCGAGGCCTCAAATCTCTGGGGGCCCATAAAAAAAAAGTGCATGACTTTGGGGGAAACAAAAAAACACGGGTCTTTTTTTTTTTTGGTCTTTTATCATGTAGCGGTGTCCGTATATGGTTATTTTGAAATGACTTCAAAAATGTGGCACAGTGTAATTAGTGAACTTTCATAAAAATTCAAGACTCTAGCTGCAATAGTATTCCGAATATGCTAATTTATAAAAAAACGAATAAATCCCTAATTTGTGTGGGATGTGCCACGCCCACTGATAATATCATAAAATTATATGGCCTATTTTCACCACCGGTGCAGCATGTATATTACGTTGGATTTTTCCATTCAAATCCATTTAAAAATCTACCTACAGCATTGCACCCAAAACTAGCAACACGTTACAGAGGCTATTTTCGAATATGAAAAACACAAATTGACGATATGCAAAATAGTGACTGGTAAATCGATTCCGATTCTAATCTAGAATCGATTAATGGGCTAAAAAACCGATTCTCATGGAATCGATTACACGCGTCCAACTTTATACTGGAATCGATTATCGATGATTCGGAATCGAATAAAATTGACTGTTTGAGAATTCTAAAATTAACGAAACAAAAACAGTAGCACCAAGTTCAGTGTGGAATTATTATAAAAAATATAATAATATGCTAAGACGATAATGAGGTAAGATATATAAAATATAAGTGAAATATGTCAACAGGGAAAATTTTGCAATTGCTTTTTAAATTTCCGCCTTATAAATTTTGTACGGACATTTCCTTTATAGCGTGAATCTATTTATGATGATTTGCCAGAGTATACTGATCATAAATGTTAAAAAGTGAGCCCTGTATGACGTTCATTTGACAGCTATCCCTTTCGAAATTTCTATCTAAGTGAAAAATCCATATAGATGAAATTGAAAGTGATTTGCAAAATTTGAAGAATGACGGCTAAAATATGTAGTTTCTAGAACGCAAAAAGTCAAATAATAATATAAATCTGATCCAATTTTCTGTTGACACTAGCGTCCGTCTTTGGTCCTAAAGAATTATTTGAACAAGTTGTGTTTGGATCGGATATTAAATGCGATATGTACTTTGATTATAAGAATAAATGTACATTCGGACGGACATGGCTAAATTGATTCCAAGTCGATCGGTATAATAAACTATGGGTCTCCATCTCTTCCTTATGGGCGTTATACACAACTGCACAAAGAAATAAAACGCTAATGGACGATATTTTTTATTTTAGATCTAAATGCAATATATTGTATTGGTTGCATTGTTCGACATTTCAACCGCTTCCGACTAAGAATCATTTCTCGTCCTTGAGTACCATTCACTAATGCAAAAATTAAACATAATACACCAAACAAGTGTAAGGGCAACGGAACAACTAGCTGTATACAAATCTACAACGGAACAACAAAATAAAATTAACTGATCACAGATCGGACATAAAATTACGAAGTCAAAACTCAATACAAAAGCAGCCTTGGCGAAACACTGTGCGAAGGAAAACTACTATCCAAACTACAACAAGAGATTATTACAGGGACATCCATTTCATTGCACAATTATGAATTTTCAAATAATGTTATGCTTTTTCATTTAGTCGTCGATGCTACTTCATACAAATGGAAAACAATTTCCAGTCACACCATGAATGATGATTTGCAAAATATTTCGTTCTAGATCAAGCCTCACAAGTGGCTAAAAGATCCTGAAAATTTCCCCAAAAATCATGTTTTTCCTGTGTAATTTTTTTTTGTGTAGCAGTTTCGTCAAAAAAATTTGAAATAATAGGGCCATGAAAGCATTTTAAATATAAATTTTGATTTTTGTCTTAGAGTAACTTATTGGTAAAATTATTGGACCTTTATAGTAATTTTTCGTATTTGTGGTGGTGTTAGTATTTTATAAAAAACTAGCTGAACCCCCGCCCGCTTCGCCAGGCAAAAAAACAGACGGTAAAATTAAAATCTGCTTTCATATTGATTTTTCTCCTGATCGGTAATATATATACCAATTATAATCAAGGTACTTCCCTGAGATACAATGGAAATGGATATGTTCCCTGGAGAACGTTAGTTTACGGCGAATAATGGAAGAAATGTCAAAAATCAAATTGATTTTTTTGTTAAGTGTGATTCTCCCCTTTCCATTACCTAAACAAAAAAAATAATTCGTAAGAAAAATTACATTACAAAACAAATTAATATAATTTCCACTTTCTTGACTTTTGGCGGCTGTTGACGAATGAATATTCCTCTTTTTGTAACCTTTCTTTAATATTGTGTTAAGAAAATCGACAGAAAACGTGTAATTTTACAAAATTCAAATCAAAAATGTCCCATCTTTCAAATCCCGCCCATTTGTATATTGTCTAAGCAGGTTACAACTAAATTAACTTACACAACAATATAGGAATGTCGGTGTCGAATATACTCAAAAAAAGGATTTAATTTCTTATGGGAAGGGTCACGGCCACTTTCCGCCCATCTTTGCACAACTATTTACACTGGATTAACTCACACAAAATTTCAGCACTCTAGGTGTCATAGAACTGACAATATTCAATAATAGGTTTTTGGCACAACTGTGCTGACTAATAATTAGTGAACTTTCACAAAAATTCAAGACTATAGCTGCAATCGTATTACGAATATGCTTGTTTAGTTCAAAACCTATTTAAACACTAAAGTTTTCTAGAATCCTCAATTCCTATTTAAATCTCAAAAATCCCCAAATAACAATTACTTGATGTGTAAACACGCTACTAAATAACCAAGCAGCGAATATTTATCTGTAGATACAATAGCCATGTTGCAAATACTACTTCCTCTAAAAATTATTATACACTCCACGAGAGTATTATGTCTTTGTGCATTTGTTTGTAACACCCAAAAGGAAACGAGATAGACCCATTGTTAATTATACCGATCGTCTTAGAATCACTTTCTGAGTCGATTTAGCAATGTCCGTCTGTCTGTCTGTCCGTCCGTCCGTCCGTCCGTCCGTCCGTCCATCTATTCTTGTAATCACGATACAGGTCGCAATTGTAGACAGAACCAAATGAAACTTTGCACAACGATGTTTTTCGGGATAAGGACGAACGCTATTTAATTTGAAGAAAATCGGTTCAGATTTAGATATAGCCCCCATACGAATTTCACTCCCGATTTGACTCTTTTCACTCTAGATACCACATATTACAACAGATTTTCTTTAAAATTGGCAAAACATCTTATATTGTAACTAGAAACACCTGTGGTAAAAATGTGTTACATCGGTTCAGATTTATATATAGCTCCCATACAAATTTCTCTCCCGATTTGACTTTTTCCGCTCTAGAGACCACATAATGTATCAGATTGTCTTCAGATTTGGTAAAACATCTTATATTTCCACTAGAAACACCCATGGTAAATATCGGTCAGATCGGTTCAGATTTATATATAGCTCCCATACAATTTTCGCTCCCGATTTGACTTTTTCCGCTCTAGAAACCACATAATGTATCAGATTGTCTTCAGATTTAGTAAAACATCTTATATTTCCACTAGAAACACCCATGGTGAATATCGGTCAGATCGGTTCAGATTTATATATAGCTCCCATACAAAGTTCGCTCCCGATTTGACTTTTTCCGCTCTAGAAACCACATAATGTATCAGATTATCTTCAGATTTGGCAAAACATCTTATATTTAAACTAAGAACATCTATGGTGGAAATAGGTCAAATCGGTTCAGATTTAGATATAGCCCCCATACAAATGTCGTTCCCGATTTGACATTTTCCTCTGTAGAAACCACATATTGTACTCGATTTTCTTTAAATTTGGCACAACATCTTATAATCTTACTAGAAACACCTATGCAGAAATTGGGTAAGATCGGTTCAGATTTAGATATAGCCCCCATATAAATGTCGCTCCCGATTTGACTTTTTCCGCTTTAAATGCCACATATTCTAATCGATTTTCTTTAAATTTGGCACAACATCTTATAATCTAACTAGAAACACCTGTGGCTAAAGCGGGTTAGATCGGTTCAGATTTAGATATAGGCGCCATACAAATGTCGCTCCCGATTTGAATTTTTCGCTCTAAAAACCATATATTGTACCCGATTTTCTTTAAATTTGGGACAACATCTTATAATCCAACTAGAAACACTATGCAGAAATTGGGTAAGATCGGTTCAGATTTAGATATAGCCCCCATACAAATGTCGCTCGCGATTTGACTTTTGCCGTTTTAAAAGCCACATATTGTGCTCGATTTTCTTTAAATTTCGCACAACATCTTATAATCTAACTAAACAAAACTATGGTGGAAGTGGGTAAAATCGGTTCAGATTTAAATATAGCCCAAATTCAAATGTTGCTCCCATAAGTTTAACCGATTTTGGCCAAACTATACATTTTATATTTCACCTATTTCGTTCCAGGTTTCAATATATCCTCATACAAATGTCCTTTCCGATATAAAATTTTTTGTCAAACACATACATTTACAGGATTCAAAAAACCTTCCCGTTTTCACTTTTTCACCGAATTGAATTGTATTCGGATTGAAAGTGGAGTGTATCATAGAGTCGGCCCCGCCCGACTTTAGCCTTTCCTTACTGTTTTTTTTTTTAAATCCATAAAAAATCCAAAATGAAAAAAAATGTCAAATCTTATTACTTTTACGTAAAGTCACATAACCTATGAGCAAAATGAGACAAAGATCATGAAAATCGATGCACGCGTTTCGCTTTTATTCGCAATTGAGTAAAGGTATGAATTTCAAAAATTTGCTCGACATATGCACAACTTTGTCTATGGTAAGGTTTTTTCTTTTTTTTTTGATTCTCAGAATTAACAAAACGGAATAAACAAAGGGTTATTTAATTTTTTTTCTATCGCTCTGTTCAACAAAACCTTTTACACTGGTAAGACCTTATCCAGAAGAATAAAGTTATTCCCACACGAAATCCTAATACCTGGTTGTTTTTTCCATTATTATTTCTTTTCTTTGTGCTTTTGGGAATCTCTCTATAACGTACCTAATTCGGAGTCACAAAATCAAATCAAACACTGCTTTGATTTTGTTTCGGCTCATTGAGTACTTTGTATTTGTTCCTCCAGATGTCAAATCCAACATCAGATCTTGGTCTCCCACTATTCAGCGAATCCAGCTATTCATTTGGTCCAGTCGAACCAGATCACCAGCAAGCAGTCAAACATAGTGCTCTCTGAGAATTCAGCCCTGTACATCAATCACAAGGTGCGTTTATATTTTGCTTTAGTGCTGTTATTTAGTCATATTGATAGTGCCAACAAACGTATCAAGGGTGGTTGTAAAATAAAGTAATTTTTGCCAAACACAAAATATATAGAACCGGCAAAGTTAAGTGCTAAATAGAAAAAGCGAAATTTAAATTCGAATAAAGAATTAAATTTAACCTCCAATCATCCGCAAAAACCAAAAGATTGATGCAATTCCATAAAATATTGCATCAACTTCCATAGCGAAAATTAAATTCGAATAAAAAATTAAAGTTAACCTCCAAAATCAAAGTTAACCTCCTACTTGCATCAACTTAAATATGGTTGCATAAGTGCTAAATATCCAACAAAATTCATCGACATCACTATGGCTACGTAAGGAGCTAACGAGTCAACGAAATTCAGGTACATCACCGGAACCCAAGCATCTTTAAGAAATTTTGTGCAAGTATTTCGAAGTCCGTGCTGTCGTATTCCTGCTATCAATACTGTAAGTCAAGAGCATTCCGCCTACACCTTAAACTAATTCCATATTTTCCCACTAAATCCGTGTAAAATAAGTTTAAATTTTCGAGTGTGCTACAAAAGTTGTCATCGCTGTAAATTTGATCGTCATAAAGTGCTGATACAAAACTTCAAACACGTGGGTCTATGTATGTTCATTTTATGCACGCATACACTAGGAATAGCCATCCACATTTTTTGTATTAGCTATACATTCACCCATGCAAGCTCTTTATCAGCATTACTCTTAATTTCATCATATCCACACTCTCTCTTCTCTTGTGATCTCATTGGAGTTATAAATCTCCGGCTTAATTGGATCTCAGGAGTCTCTCACAAGAAAAGCTTTCACTCATTGCTGTGGGCTCGAGCTTCACATAGAAATATCAAAATCAGTTTGCGTGTGTGTGCTAATCAAGTGGTGATTATCACTCGTTGAGAGTATTTACTTGTCTCCTCTTCCTTTTCTATTCTTTTACGCTGTTTGAGAGATTTGTTCGGAATTGCCACTTCCAATCACTATTTCCAGTGAAGGAAGTTCAATGACCTATACTTTACTTCGTTTCCATATACATTCGAAACAGCTGATGGTTATTTGAGCTGTTTGATAATTACAAACATTTGTACATACTGTTAAACTTATGGATGCGTTATGTACGTCCTCATGCTTACAACACACTTGGTTTCTATGTGAATTCTTTTGAATTTTGCACTTAATTTTGGTAGATAATTTTCAAGTGTTATTATTTCGTAACAACTGATTTTATGTATGAAATTATCCATAATCAAATTATCTACTTATTTATATGCCTGCGTGTAATCCCTATCACTTGATCAACGATCGAAAATTTGTCGAGTGTAGTTACCATAGTAGTATTATAAGTATTTCCCTTATTTATTTGGCTCCATACGATCTGATCAGTTCAATATTCTCACTGCCGTGTTATTTTGAACACTTTTCCGTCTTGTGAGGATTTTTGCTGTTGATTTTTTAGCTTCCTTTTAACAAGAAGTTAGAATACTTGTTGATCCCTACTGTAAAACATTTAGCTCCGTTCTTCTGTACTCTTCACCTTTTTCGCAATGTCTCTCGACCATTTTATTCGCTTGGCTGACCGCTTAGTAGAATTTGAAGCTTCCTTCAATAATCAACAATTGCTTATTTCATCTGTCTACGCCATAGAAACTCATAAGATTGAACTTAAATCAATCTGGGACAGGTTGAATGCCGCGTACGAACAATGTATATCAGACATCCTGGGAAACAAAGTTTGCGAAAAGACAAACACGAAGTCATCCAAAAAGCAAGACACATCAAAGGATACTTTCAAAGAGTCATCAGGCGACCAATCCGACGATGGCGATGAAGAGGCGAACGAAGTAGATATTGTTAAAGAAAAGTTTAAAAGCGCGTATAATACATACTGCAGATGTATGACAAAGTTGAGCGAGCTCATACATGACTTAGGCCCTATCCATGCCCCTCCAGTTCCAAGTTCAAATCATGGTTTCAATCTTCCACCATGTGAGCTAAATGTATTCCACGGTGATTACATGGCTTGGCCCACCTTTCGGGATATGTTCACTGCAGTTTGCAAGAACAATCCTAAGTTGAGTCCAATTGAAAAACTTTTTCATTTAGTTCAGAAAACTAAGGGCGAGGCCCATGATATTGTGACCAAAAGTCCATTAACAAATGATGGGTTTCGAACGGCGTGGGAAAATTTATGCGCACGGTTTGAAAATAAAAGGGTCCTTATCAACGGACAATTGAGAACATTATTTAACTTGAAGTCTATTTCCGTAGAATCAGCTAAATCTCTCATGAACATGCAGCGAGATATAAACGCATGTATTTCCTCTCTTAAACTATATGATATCGACGTAAAGAGCTGGGATCCTATTTTTGTCTTTATTTGCACAAATCGACTTCCTGATACCACGCTTACATTGTGGGAACAGACACTTAGCGATAAGACAACCCTTCCGAAATGGTTCCAATTAGACTCTTTTCTAACCAATCGATATCAGACGCTAGAGTCAGTATCGGAAATGCGAAATTCAAATGATACAAAGTCCTGCGCATCCAAGTCAAAGACATTTCCGAAGGGCAAGAATACGTCCGGTAACGTTCGCACTTTCCGGACTAGTATCGGCCCAAACAAGTGTAGACTATGTCCAGACGAGTGTCATATTATCCGGAACTGTCCGCGATTTATTAACATGGATCACAAAGAAAAACTTGCAGAAATCAAGTCAAGCAATCTCTGTTTAAATTGTTTTTCAAGTGCCCATTCCGTTAAAGGATGTACGAGTATACACACTTGCTCCAAATGTAAAAAGAAACACCATACTCTCCTTCATAGGGAGCCTGAGTCTTCCCATCTTCCAAATACGAGTAACAATAAACAGCCTAATCGTAACATATCAGCGCCATTCGTACCCCCTTCAACTTCTTCTTCTTTACAGTCCACCAATACAACGAATGGTGTTGTCCAGGCATGTTTCTCTTCCAGTTCTAGTGGTATTCTATTAGGAACAGCGATGGTGAAGATCTTCCATTCGGGCACTACGCATACTGCCAGAGCTCTAATAGACTCAGGGTCGGAAGGCTCTTTCATTTCCGAGAAATTATTCCATCTTCTCAAATTACCATTTGCGCGCACCTCCGCTAGAGTATCAGGATTAAATAATACCATATCCGCAGATGTACAAAAGGAATGCCATCTAGTTTTAGGCTCACTTGTTAATGATGACGTTGAAATCTCAGCTTCTGCATTGGTCGTTCCACACCTGTCAGGGAATCTGCCTTCAAGGACCATTGATTCTCATATACTTGCCAATCTTCCACAGCTGCAGTTCGCTGATCCTCGCTTTTTCGAAAGCTCGAAGATTGACATCCTTTTGGGTGGTGACACCCTTCCATCGATCATGCTGTCCGGGTTTGAGCGCAGTATTTGTGGTTCTTTAATGGCTCAGCAGACTGTTTTCGGGTGGATCCTCACGGGTCCCATTCCCTCGAAGTCCTTACAGTCATATTCGACCCGTGTATCCCATTATTGTGAAATTGCTCTAGATAAAGAAATTTCGCGATTTTGGGAGGTGGAGGACATTCCACGGAAGAACACCTTGTCAGATTCTGATAAAATTTGTGAGGAAGTATATAAAACCACAACGAAGAGGAATGGAGAAGGCAGGTATATAGTTTCACTCCCGTTTAAAGAAGGTTATCCTGATCAGTTATTCCTGGGACAATCCAGGACTAACTCAAGGGCACAGTTTTTTAGAAATGAAACTCGCTTACTTCGAAACCCTGACCTCAAAGAGGAATACAACAATGTACTCCAGGAGTATATTGATTTGAATCACATGGCACCCGTAACTCCTCCGATTTCAACTGAGCCTCCATTGCATTTCTACTTACCGCATCATGCGGTAATCAAGCCAGACAGCACGACTACAAAGGTTCGAGTAGTATTCAATGCCTCGTATCCTACGTCGAACGGCTTAAGTCTTAATGATATTTTACACACCGGTCCTGTTTTACAGGCTGATTTGACCATACTTATTCTGAAGTGGCGTTTTTTCCGATACGTTTTTAATGGAGATATACAGAAAATGTATCGACAGATCCTGGTTCATCCGGATCATACTCCTTTCCAACGAATCCTGTATCGTCCGAGTCCAAACGATTATATTCAAGATTACGAATTAAAAACGGTCACTTTTGGCGTCAATTGTGCACCGTATCTCGCTATAAGAACAATGTTTCAATTGGCAGAAGACGTCCGAAAAGAATATCCTTTAGCCAGTCATATTCTCCGGAATTTTATGTATGTGGATGATGCACTAGCTGGTGCCCATACAATTAAAATAGCTGTGAAAGCGAGGGATCAGCTCATAAAGGCTCTAAACTCTGCTGGATTTTCCATGAGGAAGTGGACAGCAAATTCCAAACATTTACTCTCTGGACTTCCGATAGACAACTTACTATATGACGATTTCCTTGACTTTGATGACCACAGTTCGGCAAAAACTTTAGGTATCCGCTGGAATGCGCGTTCCGATTCTTTTTACTTCACAACAAATACGTTTCCGAACTCCTGTAAATTTACTAAACGTGAAGTCCTTTCTCAAATATCAAAATTATTTGATCCAGCGGGATGGCTTGCTCCAATCGTAGTCCAAGCGAAAATCATCATGCAGAAAATTTGGATGGATCGTACCGAATGGGATAATGTTATCTCTCCCGAATCTCTCCATCTCTGGCAGTCATTTCAAGCAGCATATCCAGGAATAAACTCCATAAGAATTCCAAGATGGGTTAACTTTACTGCAGAATCTGAGATTCAATTCCATGGTTTTTGTGATGCGTCGGAAAAGGCGTATGCAGCTGCTCTCTATATCCGCGTCCAGAACGGAAACAAAATATCCACTCACTTAATATCCTCAAAAACAAAGGTCGCACCCATTAAAACCTTATCCATTCCGAGACTAGAATTATGTGGCGCAGCTCTATTGGCTGAAATGATTGTCAATCTCCTGCCCCATTTAGAAGTCAACAATTACACATCGTTTTTCTGGACAGATTCCACGATAGTGTTATCTTGGCTTGCAAAGCCTGCATGCATGTGGACCACATTCGTGGCGAACAGAGTTTCTAAAATTTCCCAGATAACGGATACATCGAAATGGTATCACGTCAGCTCTGAATACAACCCTGCTGACCTGGCCAGTCGTGGCGTCCCCCCGCAGGACTTGATTGAGAATGAATTATGGTGGCATGGACCTACATGGCTATCTAAATCACCAAAAGGCTGGGAACCTTTTATATCCATGGTTCGTGAAGATACTTCCCTAGAAAAGAAACCAGTAAAAGTACATTTTGCATATTTTGACAAGTTTGACGATATCTTGGAACGTTTTTCATCGTATCCGCGAGCTTTACGGGTAATATCTTACATATATCGCTTTTACTACCGAACGCACCCAAAATTTCGTTTGAACTACTACAGGGAATCCACAATTATAACATCCTCTGAAATATTACTTGCACGGAACCAATTAATATCCGTATGTCAAAAGGCATGGTATCCTAATGAGTACTTGGCTTTGTCGGCAAAAAAGTCCTTATTGTCTTCCAGCTCCTTACTCAGTTTGAATCCGTTTTTAGATTCCGAAGGAATGCTTCGTGTGTGTGGTAGACTTGAATATTCTCCTGATTTGTCCTATGATGAAAGACATCCAATCATCGTCCCTTACAAGTGTCAATTCTCACAGCTCCTAATTAAATTTATACATGACATTAGTCTTCATGGTGGTAATCAGCTTGTACTGAGGTTGGTACGAACAAGCTTCTGGATTCCCAAAGTACAAAATTTGATCAAGACAGTTATACATAAGTGTAAGCCATGTATCTTATATAAGCGTAGATGCCAAAAACAACTCATGGCCGCTTTGCCTCGAGAACGATGTGAGATTTCACGCCCATTCACACACACGGGACTGGATTTTGCCGGCCCTTTTGACATTAAAAATTATACAGGAAGGGCTTGCCTCATTACTAAGGGATATGTATGTGTATTTGTCTGTTTTTCCACAAAGGCAATACACCTGGAGACTACCTCAAATTTATCCACTTCAGCATTCCTTGCAGCATTCAGTCGTTTTATTTCACGCCGTGGTTGTCCTCTCCATTTGCATTCTGACAATGGAACAACATTTACTGGAGCATCCAAGATTATTGCCAGAGAATTTATCCAAACTTCCCACCAAGCAGTAACGTCCGGATATGCACATCAAAACTTGACCTGGCATTTTATACCACCCGGTGCTCCCCACATGGGTGGCCTCTGGGAGGCTGGTGTTAAGAGCTTCAAGCAGCACTTGAAGAAAATTGCTGGAACATCGAAGTACACGTTCGAAGAATTCCAGACTTTGCTCGCCAAAATAGAAAGTTGTCTCAATTCCCGGCCAATATCTCCCATCTCTCAAAATCCGTACGATTTATCAGCGCTAACTCCAGGACATTTCTTAGTAGGAGGTCCACTTTTAGTCCCCATCGATCCGCAAATTAAAGATGTTCCTATATCTATTCTGAATAGGTGGCAAAAATTACAACTCCTAAATCAACATTTTTGTACTCGATGGAAGAATGAATATCTGAAGGAGCTACACGTACGACAAAAGTGGAAAAGATCCGAGGATAATATTCAAGAGTCTACTTTAGTCATTATCAAAGACGACAATTTACCTCCAAACTGTTGGCGACTCGGCAGAGTTACTAAAGTTTATCATGGTAACGACAGTCGGGTTCGCGTAGCAGATATTTATACTCAAAGAGGAACCATTACCAGACCAATATCGAAGTTGGTAGTACTCCCCTCCTCTGAACCATAACATTACATTCGATATTTGCCTTCTCTAATTTCCCTAACACTTCTTCTACAACACCTCTAATTTTTATTTCATGATTTGCAGCATCATGCGTCGTAACAATAATCAGCGGTTCTTGGGTAGTAATAATGGTCAAGAAAATCAGGCTATATTTGTATGTAGGCTTTGTAGGAAGCCACATTCGCTAAAACGGTGTCGTCGTTTCCTAAACATGAACACCAGGGATAGGAAAGATGTTGTGCGCAGATTTGGATATTGCGTTAACTGTCTAGCCCATTCCCACTCGCAAGGTTCATGTTTCTCTAAAACGGGATGTCTCTATTGCGGTCAGAAACACCATACTATGCTGCATGAACACCCCAGACTCCACCAATCACCTGTCTCATCGCCATCAAGACCATCCAGGCCATCTCCACCACCTAACGCAGTTCTGCCCAAAATAACCTCCTCCCTCTCGAATCGGAGTAATGCAACATCAACAACCTCACTCACATCAATTCTTAATCAAAATGCTGCCGCTTTGCTACCTACAGCAGTGATCAAGGTAGAGGGTAAAGATGGGAAACATCGTGCACGATGTCTAATAGACTCCGCGTCAAAGATGAGTTGGATTGCACAGAAATACGTGGATAAACTTGGATTAACTACTCTTCAATTGGACGGCGAAACTATATGTCCTCTCACATTGTGGTCGTGTATTGACTCCAGCTACAAACTCGAATCCACTCTGAGAGTAAGGAATCGAATCTCAATAACTACGCCAAATGAGTCATTCCCACAATCAATCAAGAAAAAGTTTCAAAATTTTATTCTCGCCGACAAGTACTTCTACAAGCCGTCTAGTGTGGATATCATTTTAGGAGTTGATATTTATTCACGCATAATAGGCGAAGGCATATTTACCCGAACAGGTATTCCAACCGCTCAGAATACGGAATTCGGTATGATATTGTATGGAACTGTTTCCACCTAATATATATTCGATCATGGCACTATCAAATGATTTACAAGCAAAATATAAACATAACTATAATATTATTAATTATATATATGAAATTTCGTGAATTAAAAAAAAATGAATTAAACTGAATTATAATTTTGAATCAATTATACTAATTACAAAAGTATTTTTAACTTAAGTCCTCAAATATTGTAAAATATTTCGTTAAGAAATCCTATGTTATGTATCTGCAACATGGTTATCCATGCACTTCAATTGCAGCCATACTGCAAGAGGGGCGGCATGTTTAGTTCAAAACCTATTTAAACACTAAAGTTTTCTAGAATCCTCAATTCCTATTTAAATCTCAAAAATCCCCAAATAACAATTACTTGATGTGTAAACACGCTACTAAATAACCAAGCAGCGAATATTTATCTGTAGATACAATAGCCATGTTGCAAATACTACTTCCTCTAAAAATTATTTTTCTATCGCTCTGTTCAACAAAACCTTTTACACTGGTAAGACCTTATCCAGAAGAATAAAGTTATTCCCACACGAAATCCTAATACCTGGTTGTTTTTTCCATTATTATTTCTTTTCTTTGTGCTTTTGGGAATCTCTCTATAACGTACCTAATTCGGAGTCACAAAATCAAATCAAACACTGCTTTGATTTTGTTTCGGCTCATTGAGTACTTTGTATTTGTTCCTCCAGATGTCAAATCCAACATCAGATCTTGGTCTCCCACTATTCAGCGAATCCAGCTATTCAATGCTAATTTATAAAAAACTAATAAATCCCTAATTTGTGTGGGAGGTGGCACGCCCACTGATAATATCAAAAAATTATATGGCCTATTTTCACCACCGGTGCAGCATGAAGAAGATCGGTTCAGTAGTTTAGGCTGCTATAAAGAACAAACAAACTTACAAACACAGATTCATTTTTTTACACTCCACGAGAGTATTATGTCTTTGTGCATTTGTTTGTAACACCCAAAAGGAAACGAGATAGACCCATTGTTAATTATACCGATCGTCTTAGAATCACTTTCTGAGTCGATTTAGCAATGTCCGTCTGTCTGTCCGTCCGTCCAACTATTCTTGTAATCATGATACAGGTCGCAATTGTAGACAGAACCAAATGAAACTTTGCACAACGATGTTTTTCGGGATAAGGACGAACGCTATTTAATCGGTTCAGATTTAGATATAGTCCCCATACGAATTTCACTCCCGATTTGACTCTTTTTACTCTAGATACCACATATTACAACAGATTTTCTTTAAAATTGGCAAAACATCTTATATTGTAACTAGAAACACCTGTGCTAAAAATGTGTTAGATCGGTTCAGATTTATATATAGCTCCCATACAAATTTCTCTCCCGATTTGACTTTTTCCGCTCTAGAAACCACATATTGTATCAGATTGTCTTCAGATTTGGTAAAACATCTTATATTTCCACTAGAAACACCCATGGTGAATATCGGTCAGATCGGTTCAGATTTATATATAGCTCCCATACAAATTTCGCTCCCGATTTGACTTTTTCCGCTCTAGAAACCACATATTGTATCAGATTGTCTTCAGATTTGGCAAAACATCTTATATTTAAACTAAGAACATCTATGTTGAAAATACGTCAAATCGGTTCAGATTTAGATATAGCCCCCATACAAATGTCGCTCCCGATTTTCCGCTTTAAATGCCACATATTGTACTCGATTTTCTTTAAATTTGGCACAACATCTTATAATCTTACTAGAAACACCTGTGGCTAGAGCGGGCTAGATCGGTTCAGATTTAGATATAGGCCCCATACAAATGTCGCTCCCGATTTGAATTTTGCGCTCTAAAAACCAAATATTGTACCCGAATTTCTTTGAATTTGGGACAACATCTTATAATCCAACTAGAAACACTATGCAGAAATTGGGTAAGATCGGTTCAGATTTAGATATAGCCCCCATACAAATGTCGCTCCCGATTTGACTTTTGCCGCTTTAAAAGCCACATATTGTGCTCGATTTCTTTAAATTTGGCACAACATCTTATAATCTAACTAGAAACACCTGTGGCTAAAGCGGGCTAGATCGGTTCAGATTTAGATGTAGGCCCCATACAAATGTCGCTCCCGATTTGAATTTTGCGCTCTAAAAACCAAATATTGTACCCGATTTTCTTTAAATTTGGGACAACATCTTATAATCCAACTAGAAACACTATGCAAAAATTGGGTAAGATCGGTTCAGATTTCGATATAGCCCCCATACAAATGTCGCTCCCGATTTGACTTTTGCCGCTTTAAAAGCCACATATTGTGCTCGATTTTCTTTAAATTTCGCACAACATCTTATAATCTAACTAAACAAAACTATGGTGAAAGTGGGTAAGATCGGTTCAGATTTAAATATAGCCCAAATTCAAATGTTGCTCCCATAAGTTTAACCGATTTTGGCCAAACTATACATTTTATATTTCACCTATTTCGTTCCAGGTTTCAATATATCCTCATACAAATGTAATTTCCGATATAAAATTTTTTGTCAAACACATACATTTACAGGATTCAAAAAACCTTCCCGTTTTCACGTTTTCACCGAATTGAATTGTATTCGGATTGAAAGTGGAGTGTATCATAGAGTCGGCCCCGCCCGACTTTAGCCTTTCCTTACTGGTTATATATATAGATAAAATAGCGGTAGTCCATACCTTTCGAAAGTTTGGCTCTGAAAATTGATCTTTAGTATTAAATTATTGTACAAACATGGACTCAGTAACGTAATTTTTCGTTCCATATTCATCATTTGAAAGGTATTGATTCATTCTACTTATTTTTCATAACACCTCTTACAAAATGTTTCAACAACCAAAAAGCCAAAAAAATATAAACGTCCAATAATACGACCAATGAGTTATTTTAAGACAAGAATATAAATTTTTATTTATAATGCTTCCAAAGGTCTATTAATTCAGAAAAAATTTGGACAAAAATGCAACATAAAAAACTGTACGGGAAAAACTTGATTTTTAGTGGAGTTTTCTGGAGCGTTTAGCTCACAGATGGATTGACCCAGTGAAGAAATATTTTGCAGATCGTCATTAAACAAACCAATCTTCATTTCTGGAGAGTGACCATTGCAATTTATTTTCGTGACTCATCCTACTGTACATGTCCAGCGGATGCCACGATATTTTTTCAGGTTAACAGAAACGGGCCCATTAAAAAAGCATGAATTTGCAGTTCCTAATTTTCACTACACAATTCATCAGACCGCTTTTGCATCGTAAATGTTTACCCAGCTATAAATACAGCAGAGAGTAAATAAAATTCGAGGCGGACATCAACCGCTGTAACCTTTTAAAAAACTAAAATACTGTGAATTATGGCCTGAAAATGTTTACAAATGTTCGGTGGTTAAGTCGCGGTAATTGCTTAATTTCCTAGAAACTGAGAAAAAAGTTTAGTACGGCGATTAAAAGACTATAATTTTATTTTAGATATTGCTTTTTTGACAAATACAACAAATATTTCAAATGAAGTTAATTAATTTGGAATTGCGAGGAAAGGAACAAAATATATGCGATTTGTCCAAAATCATTTTCAATTTTAAAACAAAACTTTATCTACTTCTTTCTTAAATTCAACGTGGTGTTTTTTTTTTCAATTTTCGAAAAAACTTCACTAGTTTACAGAAAGCCCATAAACGACAAAAGATATACATTTGCAAGAAAGGTTTCAAGATTTTTTAATTAAACAACTGCTAGTAGATTTTTTCTTTCAATATTCAATCAGAACTAATTGTACTTCGAAGCGAAGTTCTCGAAAGATTTGGATGGCGCGTCCTATCCTGAATTTATAAAAATCATAGATTACTGAATTAATACAATCAATGTAACATATGACGAGGACGTAAACAGTCGAATATTTTTTTATTAAATTGCGTTTTGCTTGAAAAAATTTCGTAAGCTTACGATGATATTTGTGATGACGTGTATTCATTGCTTATATGTTTTTTATTGTTTACACAAATAGAATTCCTGAAGATCTTCCTCAACGAGGGTCGAAATATTAAATAAATAAAAAATTAAAAAAAAATCCAGACCTCGAGCTTAATTAATTAAAAATTTTTAGTAAAAGATTAATAATATATGGTGGAGGGTAAAAAAAGAGGATAATAAACACATAATCTTACAAAACCTTGAGTATTTAATAAGACCCAGAAATACAAAAGCACTAATTGATGAAATAGATATTGAAACTATCACGATTGATCCGTTACAAAAAATAGCTACCAGAACCTCAGTCTAGGAGATGGTTCCTGGCTATGCGAGGTCATGTAGGTTAGTTAGGACAGGAACTATATTTGACAATTATGGCTGAATTCGGTTGAGATTTGTACTGTAGCTAACATCTGGACTGAGTATGGTTCCTTTTGATACTGTCTCGAAACAACAAAGGGGTGTTTCACTGTCCCAAAAAAACTACGTTAAAACTATCACAAAACACGTACCATTGGGCGTATTCGTTTAAGAATTTTACTGTAGCTAACTTCTAGACAGAAATTGTTCCTAACTATACAAGACCATGAATCGAAAAGGAGGCACTTCCATATAAACTATATTTTAACAACCTCCACTTTCTATCCGAATACAATTCAATTCGGTACAAAAGTAAAATTGGGTGAGATTTTGTATGTATCCTTATCATAAACCGATGTGACCTGAAAATATGTGGTTTCTAGGACGGAAAAAGTCAAGTTAGGAAAGGCTAAAGTCGGGCGGGGCCGACTATATAATACCCTACACCACTACCTGCGTATATACCTCGCTTTTACTAAGCCCAGGTGTTTCATGGGAGCAATTCTATGTAGTTCATATAAATTATACAGTTTACTATAAATTCATATTTAACGAATTTTTGTTGAGTAGTTTTTTTAGCCATGTTAAATTGGCCCGATGGCTTTGAAATAAATAAATCAAATCAATATGGCAAATAATATGTTAATTGATCCAATTATCCGACAGACAAATACAAATTATACAGTAGTAATAGGATGAATCGGACCGACATTTCAAAAGGGGGCCTATAACAATATTTTGTGCCTGGTCCTAAACATGGGCCTATATATTTCTCATTCACGGTAGGTATTCGTAGATGAAACATATAATGATCTGCAAAATTTGATGAAGATTCGATGTAAGATGTAGTTTCTAGAGCTGTAATAGATCAGAATGGGGCCCCATTTGGGTTATACCAAAGTATGGACATATGGGAATCTCCCAAACAAGTAAGGAAAGCTTAAAGACGGACGGACTTTCTATCTCATTACAATTCAATTCGGTAAAAAAGTGAAATCTGGTTGGATTTTTGCATCCTGTAAATGAATGTGTAAACGATGTGACCCGCTTTCACCATGTATGTTTATTGGTGAAATATAATATGAAAAGTTTGGCCCAAATCGGATAAACATTCGTGAGCAACATTTGTATGAGGGCTATATCTAAATCTGAACCGATCTTACCCACTTTCACAATAGGTTTTTTTTAGTTGGATTATAAGATGTTGTGCCAATTTTAAAGAAAAACGGGTACAATATGTGGATTTTAGATCGGAAAAAGTCAAATCGGGATCGACATTTGTATGGGGGCTATATCTAAATCTGAACCGATCTTACCCACTTTCACCATAGGTGTTTTAAGTTCGATTATAAAATGTTGTGCCAATTTTAAAGAAAATCGGGTACAATATGTGGTTTCTAAAGCGGAAAAAGTCAAATCGGGAGCGACATTTGTATGGGGGCTATATCTAAATCTGAACCGATCTTACCCACTTTCACCATAGGTGTTTTAAGTTCGATTATAAAATGTTGTGCCAATTTTAAAGAAAATCGGGTACAGTATGTGTTCTCTAAAGCGGAAAAAGTGAAATAGGGAGCGACATTTGTATGGGGGCTATATCCAAATCTGAACCGATCTTTCCCAATTTCTGCATAGGTGTTTCCAGTTGGATTAGAAGATGTTGTACCAAATTTAAAGAAAATCTGGTACAATATGTGGTTTCTAAAGCGGAAAAAGTGACATCGGGAGCTACATTTGTATGGGGGCTATATCTAAATCTGAACCGATCTTACCCACTTTCACCATGGGTGTTTTAAGTTCGATTATAAAATGTTGTGCCACATTTAAGGAAAATTGGGTACCACATGTGCTTTATAGGGCGGAAAAAGTCAAATTGGGAGTGACATTTTTATGGGGGCTATATCTAAATCTGAACCAAATTCAATACCGATGGTCCTTGGCCAGAAAAAATATCTTCTGCCAAGTTTCATGGCAATCGGACAACAATTGCGACCTGTAGAGTGCGAACAAGCTTAGATGGACAGCAGACGGACGGAGAGACGGACAGACAGACATTGTTAAATCGACTCAGCTGGTGATTCTAAGCCGATCGGTATACTTAAAGGTGGGTCTAGCTCGATTATTTCTTGGTGTTACAAACATTTGGCGCGAAACTAACTTATAATATCCTAGTCCACGAAGTGGTGTAGGGTATAATTAGCTATTATTATGGGAGCTATATATATACATATATATTAATCTGAACCGATCTGACCAATTTTCACAATTGGCCTTTCTAGTTGAAATTTAAAATATTTTGATAAATTTGAAGACGATCTGTTAAAAAATGTGGTTTCTAGAGCGGAAAAGGTCATATCTATATATATACATATATATTAATCTGTACCGATCTGACCAATTTTCACCACAAGCATTTCTAGTTGAAATATGAGATATTTTGCCAATTATTAAAAAAATCTCATAAAATACGTGGTTTCAAGAGCAGAAAAAGTCAAATCGAGAGCGAAATTTGTATGGGAAATGTAAATGTAAATATGAATCGATCTGACCCATTTTCACCACAGATGTTTCTAGTTGATATAACACTTGTTGTGCCAAATCTGAAACAAAATGTTATCAGATATGGCTTCTAGTACAGAAAAAGTCAAAGACGGAAGACGATTCGCAAGAGAATTGTGTCACTATACCCCAGTCTGGAACAAGAATGAAAAGAGGAGGAAAGGTTTTTGAAACATCATTTATGTTCTTCAAGCAGTTATTGAGTCTGAGGATCGATGAATTTCTCATAAATAAGTCTTCCAGCCAATGAATGCGTACCCAGAGCCACGTTAGATGGATGGCAAAAGCGATTTACTCTTTAAAATTAAGTTTGATTTAGTCTCAGTTCTAAAGTAAAGAAGAGGCAAGGCATACAAGAAGTGTGCTGGTTTATTGTGACATCTTAGCAAGGGCATCCCTTATATTGACTACTGGAGAAGCTACCTAGATGAAGAAGAAGATGAGTCGGTGGAACACTGCTAAGCTCATGCCATGGTTTACAGGAACTTAGGTTACATTAGCTTGGGAGCAGGTTCTTCAATAGTCTGAGCGAAATTGCAGATGCCCCTATAAAACTCCTGTATCTTTTCATAGATAAGGCCATTTGGTTTCCTAGCAGAATCAGCAGATTATCTAATGATCACTATTACTTTCTTTTTCTCTTTCTCTTCCATAACCCAAAAATGACTTCTTCTTTCAATGGTATTACAATAGATAAATAGTCCCCGAGTGAAATCGCCTGTACGTATTTATACATGATGTTGTGTACATTGCCCAGCGGGCAACTCATTCAACCTAATTAGAATAGATTAAAGATTTAAAAATAAAATTATATTTTAAATATTTGGGACTGTTTTCATGATGAATTCGTCTGAGACAAACAAATTGTCCAAAATGAAGTCGTTATCAAATGAGCTTTGTAAGTCCAGCCATTGCATTTCAGCCGCCTGCGGACGTCTTTGTACGGTCAGTTGAATTGTTTTGTGGTATTACAATATACAACTGTTACTGAAAGCATAGGACAACTAAAGCGGCAAGTATACTAAATATCTCTTTATATCATAATTTGAGCAGACCATCTTCGCGATTCTGGACGTGTCTATGTATGCGCAATGTTTCTGCCTAACCTGTAGCTTGCATGTCGTCAGAGCTGAACGATCCTGCAAGTGGAACTGGTTGGATCGTTCCTAATTTTGCAATCTCGTCAATTGGGATGTCCCTATGCTCTGCTAGCAAAATAAGGTGTCTATCGATCGGCTTGCCTAGTGTATCCCTTATATGTCAAACACTTTTTTGAAACGCATACCCTCCAAATCTTTTATAAAGGCAAAAGTTTGGGCATTCTACGATGATTGGAACAGGTGCCGACAGAGTCTCGAAATTGTTAAAAAAGCAGTTTTTTTCCTAAAATTTTGTATATCCAGTAGATTCCTCTAATGCAATTAATCATCTATCAATCAAAGTAAATTAAACACAAAATGGGATAAAATTTAGAAAAAGTGCAACTAATAATCTATCAATCAAGGCATATTAAACCCAAAATACAATAAAAAGTAATGTATTTATTGAATTGTATAGGAACTCCACAACTATTAACCACGGTATAAAAAACTATCGAACTATTCCAGCTTCAGAAGAAGAAACTTTGATGTCGGAAGACGATTCGCAAGAGGATTGCGTCACTATCCCCCAGTTTGACACAAGTATGAAACCCAGATCGATGTCAGCTGAGCATTCGTAACATGATTTATGTTCTTCAAGCAGTTATTGGGTCTAGCAGCGATGAATTTATCATAAATAAGTCTTCCAGCCAACGAATACGTACCCAGAGCAGAAAAAATGACAGTACTATAAGGAACACACTAGGCTTGCCGTTTTATGAAGATATGAGTGACAGCCTTGGGCTGTTCTTGAAATTAAGGTCACCATAGCCATGGCTGACATCACAACATTGCGACGCAACCACTCCGCAACTTATCTAATCGCTACAGGAATCGGACGTGTTAACTTCCCATTTCAAGCAGTCGACCCATCAAATTTGGAGACGTGTAAAAAAGTACCATCCAAAAAAGGTTCTATCCCCTGAATACATCAAGGATAGGAACATACATTTTCGGAAATATGCTTATATTTGGTGGAGAGATTATTTTGAGGGAATAAAGGAAAAATCTGATCAAAATATTTATGGGTAAAGGGATTGTTCGCCGTACATATATGGTAAATGGGATAAAGGGATGGTGAAATTGTTCCGAGTTCGCAGTAGCAGTTACATGCAAGAAGTAAGTCTGTCATTTTCTAACTACAATAAAAGTGTTTTATATTTTGATTTTCTATATTGATATATCCATTAAAGGAGATTTCTATATTTAAATTCACAAACAATTGCACTCGAATGTCGAGTGCTGGGTTCTACTAGTAACATGTAAATAGACAAGTATCGGCAAACAACTTTAATTGAGTAATTAATCGCCCTAAAGTGATGACTTCCGAAAGTAATCAAAACTTTTTTAGTATATTATTTTGTTGGGTTAATTTGGTCAGATAGTTTTATTAGTTGTAAATAAAACTCATATATTAAAACTAAAGAAAACAGTATATTAAATGGTTTATGACGGATGTTTATTTATTTACTATGAAATTTATATTTCGGGTCCAATGATTGAGCCGTGCGACTAAGACCAGTGCCTCTGGTGGGAATCTAACCCACAGCCCTCACGTTGATAGCCTAGCTCGCTACCAATTCGGCCAGTTATTTAAGCTTAGCATGTGCTTTATTCCATTAATATTGTCTATTTTAAATATCGGATCACTGAGGTCCTTTATTAAAATTCAATGTGTTAGAAACAGTTCGACAAAGACAACAAAAGAAATTCAATTCAATTTTGAAAATATCTGTAATACAAAAAAAATAATTTTTTCTTCGCATTATGAACAAATACGTAAAAATATGTTAAAAAAAATTAATTTTCATTAAAATCTAAAAATACGAAAAGTAGTCAACTTTGGGCCGATTTCTAAAATATATCTGATCGCCCGATTTTTAATATTAATATCTCAAAATAATCCTTGGGCCCTTGTCTAATTTGGTTTTTTACAGAACTCAAAAATGTCTACTAGAACAAAAGTTATTAAATTTTAGGCGATGGATTATGATTCTGAACCACTGTGCGTCGAAAAAATAACAAATTTAAATTTCTTTAAAATCGAAAAATGCGAAAAGTATCCAACTTTGAGCCGATTTCTAAAATATATCCGATTGCCCTTGTCTAATTTGGTTTTTTACAGAACTCAAAAATGTCTACTAGAACAAAAGTTATAGATTTTGATTCTGAACCACTGTGCGTCGTCCAAAAGTTTGTAAAGTATAATATACACAATTGTCGGTGAAAGAGGGTTCCATCGGCATATGCCATATGTTTGATGGTAAAATTTTCCAGTATACGTGAAGTAATTGTTATCAGTCAAGCAATACTGTAGTATCATTAGAAATGTTTACTTTGAAATTGTAGTGTGTTCTCTATGTGTATCCCATTTGTCTATAACATTCTTAATGGGTATATTGGTATATAGGTAAACAATGATACCACGTCGAATGGAACTATAATTTGTATGTAACAAAGAAACGAGATAGACCCATCGTTTATTATATCGATCACTTTTGAGTCGATTTTGCGATGTCCACATGTCTGTCCGTCCGTCCATATATTCTTGTAATCAACGTAAAGGTCGCAATTATTGCCCGATCCGAACGATAATTGGTACAAATAAGTTTTCCGGGCCAAGGAGAACGCTATTTGATTTGAAACAAATCGGTTCAGATTGAGATATAGCCTCCAGACAAATGTCGCTCCCGATTTGACTATTACCGCTCTAGAAACGACATATATTACTCGATTTGCTTCAAATTTAGCACAGTACCTTATAATTTGTGGTGCAAATGGGTCAGATCAGTTCAGATTTAGATATAGCTCAAATATAAATTTTGCTCTCGATTTGACTTTAATAACTACCAGACACGATGATATGCAGAGTTAGGCAACCCTACTTTAAGAAGTACCAGATAAGGTTAGTAAACCTCGAAAAAAAAAAACAAATTTATGGCTATAAACTCTCTAACTAAATACTCATGAGCGGGAAAGATTTTCAGAGGGTTGATGAGTTCGAATGCCTTTGTAACTAAGTCACAACTGCCCAGCAAAAAAAATTGGAAGTACTTCCGTATTAACCACATTTCAATCGCAGTTGGTTGTATTTCCATTCTATTTTAATTCCAAAAGTACAAAATTTTTAAAATCCACTATCTCACGTATATAGTGGAAAATAACCTAACTTCATGATTCAACCAATTTTTGCCGTAAAAGTAAAAAGCACGAATTTGGAAATATGTTTTTATTTTGCGTGTCTATGCAGTCCGAAGAAGGTATACACCGAATTTCATGATTCTAGCTACGGTCATTTGCTTGGTACCATTTTTATCCCATTTTTTTCCTATTTTACCCCTTAATAGTACGACTGTCTAAAATTTCTTTATTTTACGTGTCTACGCAATTAGAGGGATGTACACACCGAATTTAATCATTCTAGCTGTAGTCGTTTAGTTGGTACAATTTGGAAAATAAAACTTATCTTTCGTGTCTAAGCAGTCAAAGGTATGTATACTCTGAATTTCATGACTCTAGCTGCGATCAAGAATATATATATACTTTATTACAATCAAGAATATATATCGAGGGCTTATATTCAAAAGTTATGAACAAAAACACAACTTTTCAGAAGAGTGAAAAAACTGATTTTCTCCTTAATTTTAAGAATAATTATTAGTCGTTCTTCTACAGTTTAATCTATAGAGGATTACTAATTGCTACGATTAAAAAGTTTTCGAAATTTCCTATTATTCGCGGCCATAGTCACTTTTTCACGTTTAAAATTGAGCTCTATGAATTTTGAAATAAGCACATAACCATTAATGCTCAAATACATAAATAAGACTTATTGTAACTCGAATACGTTTTTATGAAATATTGGCAATGTTGTGTAGAAAACGCATTTTCTGGGTTGTACACAGCTAATTTAAAGATTCCAGCTTCATCCGTCAGATTGGTACCATTTTTATCCCTTTTTCCAAATTTTTTACAAAAAGTGGATATTGCGGTAGGGCACGGTAAACAACAAATACAAATTTGATATTTTTTGAAAATTATCATTTTCGCGGGAAATATGGCTAAAATCATTTTCATGCATTACATTTGTGTTTTTTGATTTTCTCGAGATCTAAAAAACGCATCCGACTGAATTTTTGTTTGTGTATTAAGAACCAATGTCGCTTGTAACAAGTATGTAGCCAGTCGCGAAAATCGCTGCAATTGTTGAAAATCCCAAAATTCGCGGTTGCCATTGCTTATATTTTAACTTTCTCTGTTCAGAATTCTGAACAAATATTCTGACACAAATATTCCCCATGAAGTCAGCAATCACATGCCAAAAAAATATTTTGGAATTCTCAATATGATAAAAAGTTACGCGGGTTTTTCTAAAGATACTTTTCACAATTTGTGACTTTACAGCCACTATTTATCCTATTTTTCCCTAATAACTTGGGAACCAAAATGCTATTAACCGCATAATGATGGAATTTGATAGTACCTTCTGTGTTATGCTGCTCCATATTTGAAAAAAATTTTATATTATTTGTATGTTCATAGACACAGTGTGAGTTAATAGCCAAATCAGAAAAATTTGAAAAAAATGGCTTTAGAAAAAAATTGTCTTCGCCAAATTTATATGACAGATGACAGCCTAATCAGGGATGAAAATCAGAGAGCATCAAAAACTAATTTTCGAGAAAATGATTCATAGCCACTTATGAATATAAGCCCTCGATATACTTTATAGGTCGATATTTCAAGATGTTACAAACGGAATGACAAGTTAGTATACCCACATCCTGAAGATGGAGGGTATAATAAGTAGACATATTAAAACACATGTTTAAATATTCGAAATATTAAGTGTTATTTCCTGTATTTTTTAGAGACAAATTTTTCCATCTGAGCTGTTTTCACCCATTTTCAATCCCAACCGATCTACAACTATTAGACGTAGGTAGTGTTTAAAAGGTTAACACAATTTGAGCCAAAGCCATGAACATGTCCATTAGGGCGTACCTCAAAAAAAAAGTTCGCCGTACACCTTCGAATATGAAGTATTATTGAAAGGTAGTTTCAAAAAAAAATTTTTATTTTTTTATGCCGAACGTAGGGGTCGCGCTTTTACATTTTTCTATATAACTTGTATTTATAAACGGATTTTAAAGTGTGATACATCGATGTTTTTGTCTCGACGAGGCCGATTTTTTTGTCTTTGAAGTCATTGAGCTCAAGCACCCCCTTCTGGTACTTACCCATCATTTCTCAGTTGCTACTACCCTAATGTATCACTCTAATAATCGAAAATTAAAGCTCGCATAAAATCATGAATCATGTTTGAGCTCAATGACTTCAAAGACAAAAAAATCGGACAAAAACATCGATGTATCACACTTTAAAATCCGTTTATAAATGCAGAAGTTATATAGAAAAATGTAAAAGCGCGACCCCTACGTTCGGCATAAAAAAATAAAAAAAATTTTTTTGAAACTACCTTTCAATAATACTTCATATTCGAAGGTGTACGGCGAACTTTTTTTTTTTACTTGTAACCTGGTACGCTCTAATGTCCATTTAATTCAGCCAAAAAATCTCCAAAACCAAAATCCAACAATTGTTAATGCAAAAAACCTAACAAATTTCAACAGCGATAGCCAAAGAAAGCTAACACTTTTCAGATCGATAAACAAAAAAATAAAAAAACACTAACCAGCTTAAAAATGTAACAAACAGCCATAGCTATAAAACTGAAAAAAGCAGCGGATGCATGTATTATTATTCGATTTGGTATATTACTTTGGATTTTTCCATTAAAATCCTTTTCCAAATCTACTTACAGAACTGCACCCAAAACTAGCAACACGTTACAAAGACTATTTTCGAATATGAAACACACCAATTGACAATTGATATGCAAAATAGTGACTGGTAAATCGATTCCGATTCTAATCGATTTATGGGTTAAAAACCGACTTTTGATTACACCCGTCCAACTTTATACTGCAATCGATTATCGATGCTTCGGAATCGAATACAATTGACTGTTTGAGAATTCTATAATAAACGAAACAAAAACAGTAGCACCAAGTTCCGTGTGGAATTATTATAAAAAATATAATACATAAAAATATAATAATTATTATAAAAAAATAATAATATGCGATGCAATATAAGTATCAGAAGACGATAATGAGGTAAGATATTATATAAAATACTAGCTGAACCCCCGCCCGCTTCGCCATGTCAAAAATCAAATTGATTTTTCTGTTAAGTGTGATTCTCCCCTTTCCATTACCTAAACAAAAAACTTCATTCGTAAGAAGAAATTACATTACATTACATTCAAAAAACATAGAAATTCAATCAAATTGTTCACTTACACAGTGCAACACGAAAAAAAAATAACCATATACGGACACCGCTACATGATAAAAGACCAAAAAAAAAAGACCCGTGTTTTTTTTTCCCCAAAGTCATGCACTTTTTTTTATGGGCCCCCAGAGATTTGAGGCCTCGGTGTAATTTTTGGAAAAAAGTGATCATATTCTCAGGCTCATATCTTGCAAACCGTTCGGAATTTTTATTTACTCTCTGAGGCAAAGTTCTAGCTCTTGTCATAAAGAACAACATATAAAATCAAAAAAACTTCATCTTCAAGGTCAAAATCGCAAAAAACTTAAAAAAAAATCGATTTTTTTTAACCTTTTTTCCCCTGTTTAGGTCCATAGGTAGCAAACCGTTGAAAATTCAGGGAAACAATCAACTACAAAAATGTACCTAAGATCTCAAAAACAACTTTCTAGAACATATGAACTTCCTAGGAATTATTCTTAACACCGTTTAGGTAGCGCTTAGATAGCCGCAAAAGTGAAAAATTTTCCAAAAATTATATTTTTTTCCTTTTTTGCCCTGTTCAGGTCCATAGGTAGCAAACCGTTAAAAATTCAAGGAAACAATCAACAACAAAAATGTACTTAAGATTTCAATAAACAACTTTCTAGAACATATGAACTTCCTAGGAATTATTCTTAACACCGTTTAGGTAGCGCTTAGGTAGCCGCAAAAGTGAAAAATTGTTTATTCCAGTATTTCTTACCCACACGACATCATAGATGCCATTCAACAAACAACAACAAAGTCGTCGGTCCAAAAATTTGCACTAACAAAACACATGACAATTCAAAGCAGCGAAGTAGTCGCAATCCATTTGTACCAACAACATTAACAACACATATGTAGCCGCAGCACACAATATAAAAGCGACACGACGCTCACATTGAGGCAGTACACAGCGCGACGTCAACGAGAACTCAGCGGACAAAGTTATAGAAAAAGTGCTACAGCATAATTCACACACAACATTGGCAACTAACAATTTCAATATGCAATGTGAAAAAATTGATTTATTTTGCTACGTTTGCGGTCATCAAATCAGAAAACAAAATTCTAAAAGATTTCAAAAGCAAAAGAATCTTTTAACTAGTGAATTCATTATAGCATATAAGTTGTTTTTCGACGAAGTAGACTTGACCGGTGAAAATTACACACCTAATACAGTGTGTCGTCAATGTTATAACAATCTCATGGCATGGTTGAGTGGAGGAAATGTTAGTATGAAGTATTGTAAGCCGGTAAACTGGATTAATCACCCAGGTGATCATGATGCAACCAGTTGCTATGCATGCGTAAATTATACATGTCGTCTAAATCGACATGCTGAGAAGAACAAAATCTATAAAGCAACTGCAACAGCAACACTACCGGTGCTTGCACCTGAAGATTTTGTATCACCAATATGCAAGTCCAGGGCCATCAACATTATAAACATAATACGAATATTTTTTTATTATTTTTGTATTAGATAGCATAGTATGTCAATGTTGAAGTAAAGAAAAAACAAATGAAATTAAAAAATTTTTGGGAAATTTTTCAATTTTGCGGCTACCTAAGCGCTACCTAAACGGTGTTAAGAATAATTCCTAGGAAGTTCATATGTTCTAGAAAGTTGTTTATTGAGATCTTAGGTACATTTTTGTAGTTGATTGTTTCCCTGAATTTTCAGCGGTTTGCTACCTATGGACCTGAACAGGGGAAAAAAGGTTAAAAAAATCGATTTTTTTAAGTTTTTTGCGATTTTGACCTTGAAGATGAAGTTTTTTTGATTTTATATGTTCACAATTTTTGTTCTTTATGATAAGAGCTAGAACTTTGCCTCAGAGAGTAAATCAAAATTCCGAACGGTTTGCAAGATATGAGCCTGAGAATAAGATCACTTTTTTCCAAAAATTACACCGAGGCCTCAAATCTCTGGGGGCCCATAAAAAAAAGTGCATGACTTTGGGGGAAAAAAAAACACGGGTCTTTTTTTTTGGTCTTTTATCATGTAGCGGTGTCCGTATATGGTTATTTTGAAATGACTTCAAAAATGTTGCACAGTGTTATCAAACAACACAAAAACTAAAAAATTAATATAATTTCCGCTTTCTTGACTTAAGACGGCTTTTGACGAATGAATATTTCTCTTTTTGTAACATTTCTTTACTACTGTGCTAAGAAAATCCACAGAAAACGTGTAATTTTACAAAATTCAAATCAAAAATGTCCCATCTTTCAAATCCCGCCCATTTGTATATTGTCTAAGCATGTTACAACTAAATTAACTCACACAACAATATAGGATTGTCGGTGTCGAATATACTCAAAAAAAGGTTTTAATTTCTTATGGGAAGGGTCACGGCCACTTTCCGCCCATCTCGGTGTCGAATATACTCTAAATCCGGTTTTAATTTTATATAGGAAGGTCACGCCCACTTTCCGCCAATCTTTGTACAACTATTTACACTGGATCAACTCACACAAAATTTCAGCACTCTAGGTGTCATAGACCATATTCGATAATTTGTTTTAACTTCGTATGTGAGGTACCACGCCCATTTTCCCAATACCGCCCATTTTTGGCACAACTACGCGGGTTTATGCTAGATGCACTCACACAAAAGTTAAGTATTGTATCTGTCATAGAACTGAATATATTCGAAAATGGGTTTTAACTTCGTATGGGAGGTGCCACGCCCACTTTTCCAATACCGCCCCTTTTTTGCACAGCTATACGCATTGGAGCTAGATGCACTTACACAAAGTTTCAGCACTCTAGGTGTCATAGAACTGACAATATTCAATAATAAGTTTTAACTTGATATGGGAGGTGCCACGCCTACTTTTCCAATACCGCCCATTTTTGGCACAACTATGCACATTGACGCTAGATGCACTTACACAAAAGTTCAGCACTCTAGGTGTCATATAACTGACAGTATTCAATAATATGTTTTAACATCGTATGGGAGGTGCCACGCCCACTTTTCCAATACCGCCCGTTTTTTGGCACAACTACGCACATTGATGCTAGATGCACTTACACAAAATTTCAGCACTCTAGGTGTCATAGAACTGACAATATTCAATAATAGGTTTTAACATCGTATGGGATCAATAATTAGTAAACTTTCACAAAAATTCAAGACTCTAGCTGCAATAGTATTCCGAATATGCTAATTTATAAAAAACGAATAAATCCCTAATTTGTGTGGGAGGTGCCACGCCCACTGATAATATCAAAAATTAAATATAGCCTATTTTCACCACCGGTTCAGCATGAACATACTGTGAAAATTTCAAGAAGATCGGTTCAGTAGTTTAGGCTGCTATAAAGAACAAACAAACTTACAAACACAGATTCATTTATATATATATACCCAGCGGGAAAAGTTGGAAGGCCTCCCCTTAGAAGGCCTTCTAAAATGCCTTCTCTTCAGATCCGAAACACATTCCTGTATGCCTTCTGCAAATAGGCATTCCAGATGGTCTTCTTCGCGCATGAAAAAAGATTCGTGGCACATTCTCACCTCGCTTCTCTAAGAAGGCCTACCAGAAGGCCTAATCATTAGCATTTAGAAATCCTATACTCATTCTTGACTGTCTTCTTTGAGAAGGCATTTAGAAAGGCCTTCTCACTTCCTATTAGATAGATCCAATGGCCATTTTCATTGCCTTCCTGGTAGCATGCTGGGAGAATGAAGGCAGTACGGAGGGTGTCGATTTTGATATTTTTACGAGTTTTATGAAAGATATTTTCACAGTACCCCTCATTTGAAGTCAATTAAAACAAATTTATAGTATTAATTAATGGAAATTATTTTAAATAAATTTAAAATTATTTTTAAATGCGTTGTTTGTTTAATGTTAAAAAGATTTGTTATTGTTGTCGTTGTGCCTTTGATCGACATAGAGCCACTTTCTGAGTCGATTAGAAATTATTTATTTACATTTATTCTTGTAATTAAACTGCAGGTCGCAATTCCTCACCGATTCAAATGAAACGCTATTTAATATTAAGCAACTCGGTTCAAATGTAGATATAGCCTTAATACAAATGTCCGATGTGTCTTCATATTTTAGCCGATTGTGTTCCAATTTGTCATTATATTTCATCCGTTCATGTTTTCATTTAGACCTCATACAAATACCCAATATGATTTATTTACGCTATAGAAGACAGATATTTGTGATATTATTTAGACGTTTACGACCACCAACATCCACGACCATATATTTATCAGCTACTCCTATTTTTTTACTGTGTACAAATCCAATACTTATAGGGGATGGAACAAACAAATATATAACCTCTCTTACTTTTTAGGTATATAAAGGGTGATTTTTTAAGAGCTTGATAACTTTTTTTTTTTAAAAAAGCGCATAAAATTTGCAAAATCTCATCGGTTCTTTATTTGAAACGTTAGATTGGTCCATGACATTTACTTTTTGAAGATAATTTCATTTAAATGTTGACCGCGGCTGCGTCTTAGGTGGTCCATTCGGAAAGTCCAATTTTGGGCAACTTTTTCGAGCATTTCGGCCGGAATAGCCCGAATTTCTTCGGAAATGTTGTCTTCCAAGGCTGGAATAGTTGCTGGCTTATTTCTGTAGACTTTAGACTTGACGTAGCCCCACAAAAAATAGTCTAAAGGCGTCAAATCGCATGATCTTGGTGGCCAACTTACCGGTCCATTTCTTGAGATGAATTGTTCTCCGAAGTTTTCCCTCAAAATGGCCATAGAATCGCGAGCTGTGTGGCATGTAGCGCCATCTTGTTGAAATCACATGTCAACCAAGTTCAGTTCTTCCATTTTGGGCAAAAAAAAGTTGGATATCATCTCACGGTAGCGCTCACCATTCACAGTTACGTTACGATTCGCATCATCTTTGAAGAAGTACGGTCCAATGATGCCACCAGCCCATAAACCGCACCAAACTGTGACTTTTTCTGGATGCATTGGTAGCTCTTGCAATGCTTCTGGCTGATATTCACTCCAAAATCGACAATTCTGCCTATTTACGTACCCATTGAGCCAAAAATGAGCTTCGTCGCTGAACACAATTTCTTTCTTTCTGAACTTTCTTAACAGAGCACGCATTTTGATAATAAAATTCAATGATTTGCAAGCGTTGCTCGTTAGTAAGTCTATTCATGATGAAATGTCAAAGCATACTGAGCATCTTTCTCTTTGACACCATGTCTGAAATCCCACGTGATCTGTCAAATACTAATGCATGAAAATCCTAACCTCAAAAAAATCACTCTTTACTTATCATATCCTTCATAATTTCTTCAGAAATCTATTTTTACACGTACTACACACATTCCTGAAGGCCTTCTACGAAAAGGGCATTTTAGAAGGCCTTCCCTTTAGATGCTACACGATCCATAACTCATGCTTGCTTGCCTTCTCCGGATAGACATGCTAGAAGGCCTTGCGAGAGAAGGCAGCGCGGAAGGTGTTCGATTTTTAGATTGATATTTTCTACACACTTTTTGTTGTAAACACATAACTACATTTTTTGGCACATTCAAACTTCCCTTCTTTCGCGAGACATGCTAGAAGGCCTGCCAAAAGAAGGCAGTGGCGAAGGTGTTCGCTTAATCGAATGGTCGTGTGTTTCTATAAGTTTTTTGTCGTAAACAGACAATAGAGTTCCGTTGTTTACAAGGTAGCACGTCCGATTAGCAATGCACGTCCGAGGCAAATAAAAATGTTGAAAGAATTTAATTAAAAATGAATATACTGTCAATAACAAGGCCAGAAATATTGAAAAAATGCTGGTCCATTGGTTCGTCATATTTTTTCATTTTGCGCCTTATTTTTTTACCTTCTAGATGGCCTTTTGTCAGAGCCCTTCTAGAAGGCCTGCGAATAGAAGCGAGAGGGGAAGGCCTTGCTCTCCAATCTTACCATGTGTTAATTTTAAATGAGTATAGAATGCAGCAAGCATGTCTTGCGCCTCCCTAAGAAGGCCTTACGTACGCCTTCTTTTGCCCGCTGGGTAGATAAGTGAAATATGTCAACAGGGAAATTTTTTTCCGATTGTAATTGCTTTTTAAATTTCCGCCATATAATAACTTACAATTTTTTACCGACATTTCCTTTGTATCGTGAATCTACTTATGATGATTTACCAGAGTATACTGATCATAAATGTTAAAAAGTGGGCCCTGTATGACGTTCATTTGACAGCTATCCATTTCGAAATTTCTATCTAAGTGATTTTGCAAAATTTGAAGAAAGTCGGCTATGTGGTTTCTAGAACGAAAAAAGTCAAATCGGCAATGACATTTGTATGGGGGCTATATATAGTTTTGATCCAATTTGCTGTTGACACTAGCGTCCGGCTTTGGTCCTAAAAAATTATTTGAACCAAGTTGTGTTTGGATCGGATAATAAATGTGATCTGTACTTTGATTATAAGAATAGATGGACATTCGGACGGACATGGCTAAATTGATTCTAAGTCGATCGGTATAATAAACGATGGGTCTCTATCTCTTCCTTATGGGCGTTATAAACAACTGCACAAAGAAATAAAACCGTAATGGAGGATATTTTTTATTTTAGATTTAAATGCAATGTATTTATTGTATTGTTGGTTGTATTGTTCAACATTTCAACCGATTCCGACTATGAATCGATTCTAGCCTTTGAGTACCATTCACTAATGCAAAAATTAAACATAATATACCAAACAAAGTGTAAGGACAACGGAACAAATAGCTGTAGGCAAATCTACAACGGAATGACAACAAAAAATTAACTGGTCACAGATCGGACATAAAATTACGAAGTCAAAACTCAATACAAAAGCAGCCTTAGCAAAACACTGTGCGAAGGAACACTACTACCTATACTACAACAAGAGATTATTACAGGGACAGCCATTTCATTGCACAATTATGAATTTACAAATAATGTTATGCTTTTTGATTTAGTCGTCGATGCTACTACTTCATACTACTACTACTACTTCATACAAATGGAAAAAAATTTCCAGTCACACTATGAACCATGAGTTGCAAAATATTTCGTTCCTAGATCAAGCCTTCTGTGAGCTAAACGATCCTGAAAATTTCCCCAAAAATCATGTTTTCCCTCGTTAATTTCTTATTTGTGCAGCAGTTTCGTCAAATTTTTTCTGAAATAATAGACCCTTAAATAATTAATAAATATAGATTTCGATTCTTGTCTTAGAGTAACTTATTGGTAAAATTATTGGACCTTTATACTAATTTTTCGTATTTGGTGTTTCGTATTAGGTGTTAAATAGCGGCAGTCAATACCTTTCGAATGATGCCTAAATGATGAACATCGGATGGAAATTGAAGCCACGAAGCTAATTTTTGTAAAAAGAGTTGGAAAATTTTGGCTCTGAAAATTAATCTTTAGTATTAAACTATCTGACCCGGCAAACGTTGTTTTTTTTTTATTTTATTTATGTTGTCACAGGTGTTGTAAAATTTCAAATTGCAGAAAATTTGTGGTCAATTGTCCATTGCAATTGATTCTTTGCTGGATGAGTTGTGGTCGGGTCGATTTCGAATTGTATTTCCCTTCATTGAAGCATTCTGTGATAAACAATGTTTTTTCGTTTTGTTGTCAGGTGCGAAAACGATCAAAGCTAATGGTTTTCCGACACGGATATATAAAACATACAGTTGACCGTGTGAAACACATTCATTCCTCAGATTGAGTCTACAAACACTCAATGATTGGCCTTGTGATTTATTAATAGTGAACCAACGCTTTGATTTTGAATTGTTCAGTTTAAGTGATCCACATCCTTGTTCGCCCAAGAGCTTCAATAGAACGCAAATCCGAATGACCAGGAACTACATCGCCTTGATTTCGACGTTGAAATTTTCGAGAAGAAACTGGACAATGTTGTCGCTGATGGGTTTTGAGCACGTTGAGCAGCATTTGTTGACCTTCTCCAGATGCACTGCCAAATGAGTAACAGTCGGATAGCGTGCGTAAATGGGAAATGATACGCCAAATCGGCGCTCCGTTTCTCGGAATCATCAAACGGTACGCGAAAAATTCATTGCGCCAACCATCTTGGATTGAATCTGCCTTCATCAATAATATCCGCTCCAAATGAAGTCATTTGAAAGGATCCGTTATATTTCTGTGTTCGATAGAAAATTAAGTGATTTTGGTCTTTCGCCATGATGCAAAGAATTTAATGGCTCTGGTGGTAAAGACAGTGGTGGTAATTAAACCTTGCCACTGAGACAGTACAATCCAGGCGTTTCTACAGTGAACTTCAATTCACCGTAAACATAAACGCATCTATCACTCCATACAAATCGGGGATATTTCGGGAATTTTCTTTTGTATTATTTTTGTTTGGCCGGCGACCAATCCGAATTGCTGCGAATCATCGAAATAGGTCCATGCGTTCTTGAGTTATAATCGAAGTAACTAACTATATATATAGAAGAAGAAGATAGAAGATTGTTTTACAATCATGGAGTCAGTGAAAAGCATGAATTTGCAGTTCCTAATTTTCACTACACAATTCATCAGACCACTTTTGCATCGTAAATGATTACCCAGCTATAAATACAGCAGAGAATAGATAAAATTCGAGGCGGACATCAACCGCTGTAACCTTATAAAAAACTAAAATACTGTGAATTATGACCTGAAAATTTTTACAAATGTTCGGTGGTTAAGTCACGGTGATTGCTTCATTTCCTAGAAATGGAGAAAAAAGTTTAGTACGGCGATTAAAAGACTATAATTTTATTTTAGATTTTGCTTTTTTGAGAAATACAACAAATATTTCAAATGAACTTAATTAATTTGGAATTGCGAGGAAAGGAACAACATATATGCGATTTGTCCAAAATCATGTGCAATTTTAAAACAGAACTTTATCTACTTCTTTCTCAAATTCAACCTGGTGTTTTTTTTTCAATTTTCGAAAAAACTTCACTAGTTTACAGAAAGCCTGAAAACGACAAATGATATACATTTGCAAGATAGGTTTCAAGATTTTTTAATTAAACAACCGCTAGTTGATTTTTTTCTTTCGATATCCATTCAGAACTAATTGTACTTCGAAGCGAAGTTCTGGGAAGATTTGGGTGGCGCGTCCTATCCTGAACTTAAACAAGTAAGGAAAGGCTAAAGTCGGGCGGGGCCGACTATAAAATACCCTACACCACTCCCTGTGTATGTACCTCGCTTTGATTACTAAACCCAGGTATTTCATGGGAGCAATTTTATGTAGTTCATATAAATTATACAGCTACTATAAATTCATCTTTAGCCATATTTAACGAATATGGTTAATAATATGGTAATTGATCCAATTATCCGACAGACAAAAACAAATTATACAGTAGTAATAGGACCGACATTTCAGGTATTCCTAGTTAAAAAAATATCATGATCTGCAAAATTTGATGAAGATCCGATGTAAGATGTAGTTTCTAGAGCTGTAATAGATCAGAAAGGGCCCCATTTGGGTTATACCAAAGTATGGTATGGTATGCATCACCCAAACAATTCTCATTACAATTCAATTCGGTGAAAAAGTGAAATCGGGAAGGATTTTTGAATCCTGTAAATGTATGTGTTTGACAAAAAATGTTAAATCGGAAAGGAAAAAACGGGTACAAAATGTGGATTTTAGAGCGGAAAAAGTCAAATCGGGAGCGACATTTGTGTGGGGGCTATATATAAATCTGACCCGATCATAGCCACTTTCAGCATAGGTGTTTCTAGTTCCATTTTAAAATGTTGTGCCAATTTTAAAGAAAATCGGGTACAATATGTGGTTTCTAAAGCGGAAAAAGTGAAATAGGGAACGACATTTGTGTAGGTGCTATATCTAAATCTGAACCGATCTTACCCAATTTCTGCATAGGTGTTTCTAGTTTGATTTTAAGATTTTGTACCCAATTTAAAGAAAATCGGGTACAAGATGTGGTTTCTAGAGCGGAAAATGTCAAATCGGGAGCGACATTTGTATGGGGGCTATATCTAAATCTCAACCGATCATACCCACTTTCAGCATAGGTGTTTCTAGTTCGATTATAAAATGTTGTGCCAATTTGAAAGAAAATCGGGTACAATATGTGGTTTCTAAAGCGGAAAAAGTGAAATAGGGAGCGACATTTATATGCATAGGTGTTTCTAGTTGGATTATAAGATGTTGTACCCAATTTAAAGAAAATCGGGTACAATATGTGGTTTCTAGAGCGGAAAAAGTGAAATCGGGAGCGACATTTGTATGGTGGCTATATCTAAATCTGAACCGATCTTACCCAATTTCTGCATAGGTGTTTCTAGTTGGATTATAAGATGTTGTGCCAAATTTAAAGAAAATCGGGTACAAGATGTGGTTTCTAGAGCGGAAAATGTCAAATCGGGAGCGACATTTGTATGGGGGCTATATCTAAATCTGAACAGATCTGACCCAATTTCTGCATAGGTGTTTCTAGTTGGATTATAAGATGTTGTGCCAAATTTAAAGAAAATCGGGTACAAGATGTGGTTTCTAGAGCGGAAAATGTCAAATCGGGAGCGACATTTGTATGGGGGCTATATCTAAATCTCAACCGATCATACCTACTTTCAGCATAGGTGTTTCTAGTTCGATTATAAAATGTTGTGCCAATTTTAAAGAAAATCGGGTACAATATGTGGTTTCTAAAGCGGAAAAAGTGAAATAGGGAGCGACATTTATATACATAGGTGTTTCTAGTTCGATTATAAAATGTTGTGCCAATTTTAAAGAAAATCGGGTACAATATGTGGTTTCTAAAGCGGAAAAAGTGAAATAGGGAGCGACATTTGTATGGGGGCTATATCTAAATCTGAACCGATCTTACCCAATTTCTGCATAGGTGTTTCTAGTTGGATTATAAGATGTTGTGCCAAATTTAAAGAAAATCGGGTACAAGATGTGGTTTCTAGAGCGGAAAATGTCAAATCGGGAGCGATATTTGTATGGGGGCTATATCTAAATCTGAACCGATCATAACTAGTTTCAGCATAGGTGTTTCTAGTTCGACTATAAAATGTTGTGCCAATTTTAAAGAAACTCGGGTACAACATGTGGTTTCTAAAGCGGAAAAAGTGAAATAGGGAGCGACATTTGTATGGGAGCTATATCTAAATCTGAACCGATCTTACCCAATTTTTGCATAGGTGTTTCTAGTTGGATTATAAGATGTTGTGCCAAATTTAAAGAAAATTGGGTACAAGATGCGGTTTCTAGAGCGGAAAATGTCAAATCAGGAGCGACATTTGTATGGGGACTATATCTAAATCTGAACCGATTTCCTCCACATTCAATACCGATCGTCCTTGGCCAATAAAAGTAACTTCTGCCAAAGTTCATGATAATCGGACAGCAATTGCGACCTGTAGAGTGCGAACAAGCTCAGATGGACAGCAGACGGACAGACGGACGGACGGACAGACGGACAGACAGACATCGGTAAATCGATTCAGCTGGCGATTCTAAGCCGATCCGTATACTTAAAGGTGGGTCTAGCTCGATTATTTCGTGGTGTTACAAACATTTGGCGCGAAACTAACTTATAATACCCTATTCCACGAAGTGGTGTAGGGTATAAAAATCATAGATTACAGAATCAATACAATCAATGAAACAAATGACTAGGACGTAAACAGTCGAATATTTTTTATTAAATTGCGTTTTGTTTGAAAAAAAAAAATCGTAAGCTTACGTTTATATTTGTGATGATGTGTATTCATTGCTTATATGTTTTTTATTGTTTACACAAATAGAATTCCTGAAGATGTTCCTCAACGAGGGTCGAAATATTGAATAAATAAAAAAATTACAAAAAAATCCCAGACTTCGAGCTTAATTAATTAACAATTTTTTAGTAAAAGATTAAGAATATATTTAGGTCGATATTTCATGGTGTTTCAAACGTAATGACTAATTTGCTACTCCCCCATCCTGTTGTGGAGGGTAAAAAAGTGGATAATAAACAAATAATCTTACAAAACCTTGAATATTTAATCAGACCCAGAAATACAAAAGTACTAATTGATGAAATAGATATTGAAACTATCACAATCGATCCGCTACAAAAATTAGCTACCAGAACCTCCGTCTATGGGATTTTTCCTGGCTATGCTAGGTCGTGTAGGTTAGGTAGGACAGGAACTATATTTTACAATTATCACAAAACAGGTATTGGTGGCTGAATTCTCTTGAGATTTGTTCTGTAGCTAACATCTGGCAGAGTATGGTTCCTTTTGATACTGTGTCGAAACAACAAAGGGGTGTTGCGCTGCCCCAAAAATCTACGTTAAAACTATCACAAAGCTCGTACTATTGGGTGTATTCGTTTAAGAATTTTACTGTAGCTAACTTTTAGGCAGAAATTGTTCCAGACAAGACCATGAAACGAAAAAGAGGCACCTCCATATAAACTATTTTTTAACAAGTAAGGAAAGGCTAAAGTCGGGCGAGGCCGACTATATGATGCCCTCCACTTTCTACCCGAATACAATTAAATTCGGTACAAAAGTGAAATCGGGTAAGATTTTTTATGTATCCTAATCATAGACCGATGTGACCTGACCCTCTTTGTCAAATCGAGAAGAATATTTCTATCGGAGATATATCCACTTTCACCATAGATGCTAGTTAATGTATAACGTGTTATGCAAAACTTGAAGAAAATCGGTGAAAGTATGTGGTTTCTAGGACGGAAAAAGTCAAGACGTGAGCGAAATTTTACCAATTTTCACAATTGGCCTTTTTAAAATATTCTTTATTTGCAATCTATTTACAACATAAATAATAAGCAAATTTTATAAAATGACTTATAATTAACAGAGTCATTAAGTTCCATTAAACTCAACAAATTCACGATTATATTACATTTATGTTACTAAATTTTTATCCATAATATTCTTATTTAATAAAGGGGAGTTCATGTATGTGCAGTATTTTTAGTCTTCTTACTTCTTCACTGTCATCTAATAAGGTTATAGCAAGTACATTAGGATGATTACTTAGTCTATTAAGGTAATTTGTGCTGTATCTTACAATTGCTTCTTTAACTAGAGGTGCATGAAGATCGTTGTGAATTGTGCTATTTCTAACAAACCAAGGAGCATTAGCTATTAGTATTAATGTTTTTGACTGATATTTTTGTATTATATCTACATTAGTATAACATACTGTTCCCCAGAGTTTAATTCCATATGTCCACACAGGTTTCAATATTGTTTTATAGAGAATCAACTTACTCTCCAAATTTAATTGGGATCTAGGATCCAGCAGCCAAAACATTTTTTTTTCGTTTTTATGTTAAGATGTTTTCTTTTCGAATCTATGTGATTTTTCCACGTTAACCGTCGGTCTATATGCAGTCCCAGATATTTCACGGAATTAGCTATCGGAATTGCCACTCCATTCAAAAACACTGAGGGGCAGTCCCCTTCCTTTAGGGTGAATGTGACGTGAGTTGATTTGTCAGGATCAGAGATACAAGCCGACCGATTTTAAGCCGACAAGCCGCCGCCGCATGTTTCTGCACGAAACGCGCCGCCGCCGATTTCATCGGCTCAAATCGACTCAACCACGCTGCCGATTTCATCGACTCATATCGACTTCAACCACGACGCCGTGATTTGACGGAGTTTTAACTCAGTCAAATCTTACTACCAAAATAGACAACCCACTTAAAATTACAAAAGAAAATATAAATGTCAACTTAGACAACCTACTGCTGTAAAATATATTGATCTATCTTTCATTTATATAAGTCAATTCCAGTACGTGTGGCCATGTGTTCCTATAAATAACAATATCTATAGTGCTTCTTTAGTGTGTCAAAGTAGGTAGAGTAATATCATTCTTGGGAAGGATTATGATATTCGAGAACGTCTGGTCAAATATGCCTCACATGAAAAACTGTAATTGCAAAAATATTTATATATTTATCCATATTATACATTTTGGGAATGGATTCCTTCTCCCAAAAAATAATTGTATGAGTTAACAATTAGGGTATCCAACCGATTAAATTTTATTCGAATAATTTTTGTCAAATATTTGTTCGAATAATAAACAAGTAAGGAAAGGCTAAAGTCGGTCGGGGCCGACTATATAATACCCTACATCACTCCCTGCGTATGTACCACACTTTGATTACTAAATTATATGAATATAATACAAATTATATGAATATAATGTATATGCTATAAATTCATCTTTAGTCAAATTTAACGAATATGGTAAATAATATGGTAATTGATCCAATTGTCCGACAGACAAATACAAATTATACAGTAGTATACCAAAGTATGGACATATGGGCATCACCCAAACAATTCTCATTGCAATTCAATTCGGTAAAAATTCCTGTAAATGTATGTGTTTGACAAAAAATTTTAAATCGGAAAGGACATTTGTATGGGGGTATATTGAAACCAGGAACGATGTGACGCGCTTTCACCATGTCTGTTTATTGGTGAAATATAATATGTAAAATTTGGCCAAAATCGGTTAAACATTCGGGAGCAACATTTGTATGAGGGCTATATCTAAATCTGAACCGATCTTACCCACTTGCACCATTGGTTTTTTAGTTGGATTATAAGATGTTGTGCCAATTTTAAAGAAAAACGGGTACAATACCTGGATTTTAGAGAGGAAAAAGTCAAATCGGGAGCGACATTTGTATGGGGGCTATATCTAAATCTGAACCGATCATACCCACTTTCAGCATAGGTGTTTCTAGTTCGATTATAAAATGTTGTGCCAATTTTAAAGAAAATCGGGTACAATATGTGGTTTCTAAAGCGGAAAAAGTGAATTCGGGAGCGACATTTGTATGGGGGCTATATCTAAATCTGAACCGATCTTACCCAATTTTTGCATACGTGTTTCTAGTTGGATTATAAGATGTTCTGCAAAATTTAAAGAAAACCGAGTACAATATGTCGTTTCTAGAGCGGAAAATGTCAAATCGGGAGCGACATTTGTATGGGGGCTATATCTAAATCTGAACCGATCTTACCCAATTTTTGCATACGTGTTTCTAGTTAGATTATAAGATGTTCTGCAAAATTTAAAGAAAATCGGGTACAATATGTCGTTTCTAGAGCGGAAAATGTCAAATCGGGAGCGACATTTGTATGGGGGCTATATCTAAATCTGAACCGATCTTACCCAATTTTTGCATACGTGTTTCTAGTTGGATTATAAGATGTTCTGCAAAATTTAAAGAAAACCGGCATATTGTATGTCGTTTCTAGAACGGAAAATGTCAAATCGGAAGCGATATTTGTATGGGGGCTATATCTAAATCTGAACCGATCTTACCCAATTTTTGCATACGTGTTTCTAGTTGGATTATAAGATGTTCTGCAAAATTTAAAGAAAACCGAGTACAATATGTCGTTTCTAGAGCGGAAAATGTCAAATCGGGAGCGACATTTGTATGGGGGCTATATCTAAATCTGAACCGATCTTACCCAATTTTTGCATACGTGTTTCTAGTTAGATTATAAGATGTTCTGCAAAATTTAAAGAAAATCGGGTACAATATGTCGTTTCTAGAGCGGAAAATGTCAAATCGGGAGCGACATTTGTATGGGGGCTATATCTAGATCTGAACCGATCTTACCCAATTTTTGCATACGTGTTTCTAGTTGGATTATAAGATGTTCTGCAAAATTTAAAGAAAACCGGGTACAATATGTCGTTTCTAGAACGGAAAATGTCAAATCGGGAGCGACATTTGTATGGGGGCTATATCTAAATCTGAACCGATCTTACCCAATTTTTGCATACGTGTTTCTAGTTGGATTATAAGATGTTGTGCCAATTTTAAAGAAAATCGGGTACAATATGTGGTTTATAAAGCGGAAAAAGTGAAATAGGGAGCGACATTTGTATGGGGGCTATATATAAATCTGAACCGATCTTACCCAATTTCGGCATAGGTGTTTCTAGTCAGAATATAAGATGTTGTACCAAATTTAAAGAAAATCGGGTACAATATGTGGTTTCTAGAGCGGAAAATGTCAAATCGGGACCAACATTTGTATGGGGGCTATATCTAACTCTGAACCGATTTCCTCCAAATTCAATACCAATGGTCCTTGGCCAGAAAAAATAACTTCTGCCATGTTTCATGACAATCGGACAACAATTGCGACCTGTAGAGTGCGAACAAGCTTAGATGGACAGCAGACGGACGGACGGACGGACAGACAGACATCGTTAAATCGACTCAGCTGGCGATTCTAAGCCGATCCGTATATTTAAAGGTGGGTCTAGCTCAATTATTTCTTGGTGTTACAAACATTTGGCGGAAAACTAACTTATAATACCCTAGACCACGAAGTGGTGTAGGGTATAAAAATAATGATTTTCGAATAACGAATAATTCGAATAAATTGTCCCAAATAATCGATTAATCGATATTATAAGTTTTGTCTTAAAAAACTAATGAAATCGTCGTATGCATTGTATGATAAATTGATTTTGAATAGCCAGTTTGCTCTATTTGGGTACACCAAATATAAAACCACAATTTTTTTCGATTTTTGATTTGTATGCTCCACAGATATTAAAATAACGATTTATCCGACTTCATTTATAGTAAGAAGAATAGTAATTTCATAGAATAGTAAATTCATAGAAAAATTGAGGTTAACACCGTGATAATAAAGTCAGGTCTGTTATAAATCATATGATCCATATTCGAAAAAAGTCAATGGATAACTTCTGATATTATGCTCATTTAAGGGAAGGTTCTTTATTTTGATAAGATATGCAGATTTTTGTCAACTTCTAATGAATTTCGAATTTGATGTTACAATTTTTAAATAAAATCAGATACATAATAAACGTTCAGTATATAGTTGAACTACCCGTAAACTGCCGTGTCTTGTCTATATAACTCTAATTAATTATATTTTATTTAAGTGGACAATTGTTCGATTAATCAGTTAATAGAATAACTCTTGACTTCTTTATTCGATTAATTGGAAATTTTTTGTTTTCAAATAAACGAAAAATCGAATAACATAAAAGTCAGAATAATTGGATACCCTAATAACAATATTAAATTATTGGAACATTGGCTAATATTAACGAATATTGAACTACTTGCCAAAAAATAAAAGAAAATTGTTCCTTCCAAATAGGGGTATTCGAATGACAGAACGAGCCGGCAAATCAGCCGAAAGCCGCCGACCCATTTTGAACAGCGCCGCCGCCGCCGTTAATTATGGTTCGGCTTGTAACTCTGGTCAGGATTGACCTTTATGTTCCACATTTTTAACCAAGATTGCATCGTGTTGAGTTGTCTCTTTACTGCGTTGGATGCTTCCGTAGCAGATTGATTGGTTGCTAAAATAGCTGTATCATCAGCATAAGTAGCAATCGTAACGTGGTCCTGCCGAAAGCCAAACTGATGATTGGGCAATATATCTTGAGCTTCTAGGATGGGTAGTAGCCTTTTTTGAAGAAGCCTTTCAAACAATTTGGAAACAATGGGTAGTAAGCTTATAGGTCTGTATGAACTTATCAAATTTTCAGGTTTATTTGGTTTTAGAACCATTATGATTTTAACATATTTCCATTGAGAAGGGAAATGAGTCAGCCTAAGCACAGAGTTGAACACCATAGTAAGAAAAATATATCCTTTCTTTGGTAACATATTGATCACTTTGGCATCTATGTTGTCATACCCCTGAGATTTTTTTGAATTTAATTGCTTAACTTCATTTTAAATTTCTCGAACGGTAAAATGTTTTATTGGTCGGTACATCTGACAAGGAACGTCAAGGAAGTCTGTTATTTTTTAGCTTCAAGTGTGTCACAGAATGACTCTTCCAGAAAAAGTTTAAATGCTGCAGCTTTACGAACGTCAGAGTTATTTGCATCCTTACTAGGAATATATCTCCTTTGGGGACGATTTAGGTATTTTGTCGCTTTCCATAAATTGTATTCATTGTTATTCGCTGGACTTATGCTACTTAAAACTCTGCCAACAGAGTCATCTTTGAGTTCTTTTAATCGCTTAAATGGTTTGCAGCTCGGTTAAAATTTGATTTGTCTACTGGAAGTCTTGTTCTTTGCCAAAAAAAATTTCAAAAATTCCTTATTTCAACAGTAAATCTGTTATTGTCATTTTCCTGCGGAGATACAAATGCTGCCTCATGAATTAGTCTATTGAACGTTTCAACTGCATCATCCAATTTAATTCCATTTTTAATTGAAATGCTTAAATTTACATTTGTATTAAACCAGTGTTTAAATAAATTGACGCCAGTTTTTGAAGAAAATAGTGGTGAAATTGTTTGCCGTCGCAAGCAACATTGTCTAAGAGGGATCTCGCTATTACTTTATAAATTATGAAATCCAGAAGGTTAGGTATGTGAGTTGGATTAGTAGGCCTTATTCGAATATAAGATTTGGCAGTTAGATGCGTCTCCGATACTAGGAGTATATCAATACAATTGTTTATGAGAAATGTCTCTATTTCATTAACATGATTTGAAATACCATTGGCATTCCACTCGGAAATTACTAGATTTAATTGAATAATTTGGTTATTAGCATTGACATCATATTCATAAGAGTGTTGGTTAATTCAATTAGTTTTGAAATCATAGCTTCAATCTTATGCAGAACACTATTTACATTTGACTCTGTACCTCTGACAGCTTGGGAGTACGAAATTGAATTCATGTGTTGGTTTGGTTGGGTATAATTATTATTATTTGCTGGATTTGTATAGACTCCTTCACCTTCCTGACACCTAAAACATTGAACCATATCGTCGAATTTTTTTGGGGGCTCAACAACAATTACTTCGTTATCAAATGAGCGCATATTATAAATATCTCTGTTGTTTGATTTCGGATCTAAGTCCACGAAAAAAATTGGAAGAGGCTGTTTAGTTGTTCGGCTTTTGACGTTTCTTACTTGTTGTCCAGCACACAAAAGTTTTGCTTTGACATCCGCAATTGGAGTGGAATGTTGAAGACCTTTAATGACTGCACTGAAAGCTCGCTCCTGTTTAAGCTGATAGGTATGGAAGATTTAGCTTCTTTCAAGGTGCTTGACTAGTTTTCGGTACGATTCAACTGTTTTAACACATAATCTAACCTGGCCGTCTCTTAAGGATTTATAATAAAAATCTGCACTTGATATCACCATACTTAAATTATTTACCATTTTTGCAATATTTTCCACATTTGGGATGAAGATCGGTGGAGGTTTCGGTGTCATTTGTTGAGGTGAAGTGTTGTCATCATAATCATCTACATCGTTATCATCACGAGCTGCTCTATCGGTTTGATGTTGATGGCCCATTATCGATGTGTTGTCGTTTTGATTCAGACATTTGAGGTGACTTTGAATTTATTCTCTTACGCACATTCATTGGCACCTGCTGCCAGTTGCAGTCATCGTCGCTGCTGCTTTCGTCACTAAGATTCACTTGTCCATTGTTCGTTTGTTCTTGTTGATACGCATTATTAGTAGACATACTGATTTGTTGTTGTCAACAAATGTATGTACTAATAGTGCGTACATTGAATGTACGTAGTTGTTTGTGCGTACCAATCGGGGTTTTGGCAAAGTATGGTTTTGTTTGATTTTTTATTTGTTGTTTTTAAAAGAAAACGATGCATTTTTGAACAGAATACATCTTACAGCAATCGCAGTCAAACACAGATTTTGCCCTTTTTTTTTTAAATGTTGCCAATTTTTAAAAAAATGTGTTAAAATATGTGTGTTCTAGAGCAGAAAAAGCCAAATCGGATAAAAATTGTTGATGGTAGATTTATGTTAATGTTGTCTCAAATATGAACTGATAAAAATTTCCAGGTCCTTGGTGTCCTGGACCTTTAGTTACAGGATGTTGTCTATACACAACATTGGGCAGTGGTGGTAAATTTTTAAAAACAATGATTTTAATGTTTTGTATTATTGTCCGGCTTAAGGTCGCAAATAAATGAAAACAAGATCTTGTTTGTTCATTATTTTATTTTTAATTTTGTTCCCGATATTATAAAAACAATTCATACATTTTAAAAAACAAAACGATCCTTCCACTTTCACAAGATTTTATCAACTATTGTCCGTCTTTCCTATTCTTGTGTATGATATTTCTGTATATGTGTGCGCATTTGTCTCTGTCTGTCTTGTAATTTGGTCTCTGTAGTAGGAACGTCCGTAATGTAGAACATTTCAAATGTATATCTCCTATGGTAGTTGCTCTCTTCTGTTAGTATGTCTACGTCGTCAAAGTTGGGTGTGAGTCCAGTCAGTGCACAGTGGGCTACAAGAGCAGTTTTTTTGCTCTAGTGGTTTGTCAAGTGCTTTTAGATTAGATTTATGAGAAGAAAGTCTAAAAGTTTTGCTTTGATATCCGCAATTGGAGTGGAATGTTGAAGACCTTTAATGACTGCACTGAAAGCTCGCTCCTGTTTAAGCTGATAGGTATGGAAGATTTAGCTTCTTTCAAGGTGCTTGACTAGTTTTCGGTACGATTCAACTGTTTTAACACATAATCTAACCTGGCCGTCTCTTAAGGATTTATAATAAAAATCTGCACTTGATATCACCATATTTAAATTATTTACCATTTTTGCAACATTTTCCACATTTGGGATAAAGATCGGTGGAGGTTTCGGTGTCATTTGTTGAGGTGAAGTGTTGTCATCATAATCATCTACATCGTTATCATCACGAGCTGCTCTATCGGTTTGATGTTGATGGTCCATTATCGATGTGTTGTCGTTTTGATTCAGACATTTGAGGTGACTTTGAATTTATTCTCATACGCACATTCATTGGTACCTGCTGCCAGTTGCAGTCATCGTCGCTGCTGCTTTCGTCACTAAGATTCACTTGTCCATTGTTCGTTTGTTCTTGTTGATACGCATTATTAGTAGACATACTGATTTGTTGTTGTCAACAAATGTATGTACTAATAGTGCGTACATTGAATGTACGTAGTTGTTTGTGCGTACCAATCGGGGTTTTGGCAAAGTATGGTTTTGTTTGATTTTTTATTTGTTGTTTTTAAAAGAAAAAGATGCATTTTTGAACAGAATACATCTTACAGCAATCGCAGTCAAACACAGATTTTGCCCTTTTTTAAAAAATGTTGCCAATTTTTAAAAAAATATGTTAAAATATGTGTGTTCTAGAGCAGAAAAAGCCAAATCGGATAAAAATTGTTGATGGTAGATTTATGTTAATGTTGTCTCAAATATGAACTGATAAAAATTTCCAGGTCCTTGGTGTCCTGGACCTTTAGTTACAGGATGTTGTCTATACACAACATTGGGCAGTGGTGGTAAATTTTTTAAAAACAATGATTTTAATGTTTTGTATTATTGTCCGGCTTAAGGTCGCAAATAAATGAAAACAAGATCTTGTTTGTTCATTATTTTATTTTTAATTTTGTTCCCGATATTATAAAAACAATTCATACATTTTAAAAAACAAAACGATCCTTCCACTCTCACAAGATTTTATCAACTATTGTCCGTCTTTCCTATTCTTGTGTATGATATTTCTGTATATGTGTGCGCACTTGTCTCTGTCTGTCTTGTAATTTAGTCTCTTCAGTAGGAACGTCCGTAATGTAGAACATTTCTAATGTATATCTCCTATGGTAGTTGCTCTCTTCTGTTAGTATGTCTACGTCGTCAAAGTTGGGTGTGAGTCCAGTCAGTGCACAGTGGGCTACAAGTGCAGTTTTTTTGCTCTAGTGGTTTGTCAAGTGCTTTTAAGTTAGATTTATGAGAAGAAAGTCTAGTTTTTAATTCTGTCTAAGTAGTACCAACATTAGAGTGGCTTCTTTTGTGAGGAAGGAAAAAATGTTGTTGATGATCCCGACTAAAATGAAAGATTGGTTTGTTTTACGTGGTCTCCCAAAATATTTCGCGTTTATCATTGTCCATTCGTGAGCTGGAAGCGTTAAAAATAACCTCAATAAATCAGGTTTTTCTTGAATAAAATTCACCATGAGAAAGGTATTGAAAAAAAACGCTTGAAATTAAAATCCGACCTGAACCTTATAAAACCATATCAAAAACTTGCAATATGATATAAAGGACAGATTTATACTATTTAAGTGCAATTTTTGATGCATTTTTATACAAACCGCAATAACTTCCACATTTTTAGTTCGATTTATGTTTTTAGGGGCTCATTGGAGAGGTATTGGTAACCAATTGCAATTTTTAGAATTTGCTAACACATTAAGGGCAGCAAATTTTTTTCTTACTGTTAATACTCAGTGGGTTAAATGTGAAGTAAAAACTGAAATATGGGGTTATTTGCATCGTAAACACATTCTAGTCTTATATAAAGATAATTTTTGGAAAGAAATTCAACCATTTTAAATTTTCTCCCTTAAAAATAAAAGATGAATAATCTACATAAACTTTATAAAGGGGAAAAATTGAAATGGTTGTTAATGCTAAATTAACATAAATAGACGCATGAAATTAAAAGTATATTTAGCAGATTTTCTTCTCTTAACAACCCACATGTTGATGACGACTAAATAATAATATCATTTGACTTTGTGTCAATTTTCCCAAGTATACCAGTCAACATCGTCATAAGGACAATAGAAGACAAATGGAACATAATAGAATAATTCACCACGATACCAAAGGACTTATTTATAGAGATATTGATATTCTGCATCAAAGACACAATATATTTTAAGTACGACGACAAATTCTACGAACAAAGAAAAGGAATGCCAATGGGTTCCCCTGCATCACCAATAATTGCGGACATGATTATGGAAAAACTTCTTGACACAACAATTGAGAAAATGACCAGAAACCCCAGGTTCTTGACAAAATACGTTGACGATCTCTTCGCAATTTTGGAGAAAAATTATGTTGAAGAGACGATCAAAATACTAAATGGATACAACAGACAGATACAGTTCACGATGGAAGGAGAAAATGGCAACAAATTCCCATCACATACAAGGCAACATCATAGAACTAGACTGGTATCAAAAATCTACATCTTCAGGCCGATTAATTAACTTTTATTCGAAACACCCAAGAAGGAAAATTTTCAACACCGCGACCAATTTTATCAGAGGCATTAGTGATGAGGACTTCCACAAAAATAACATAGAGAAAATAAAAAATATTTTAAGAAGAAATGACCTTCCCATAAAAACAACAAGACAATTAATTAGAAATGTACGAAATTCCAAAAGCCACATAGAAAAAACAACAAAGTTGTACAAGATTATAACATATATACCCGGATTCTCGGAAAGATTCAAAAACTCAGACTTATACGACAAAGAAAAATATGAATTAGCCCAAAAAATCTCACAACAGTGTCAACAATTTATTCAGCAAGACAAAATCAAAAATAAAAAAGAAGACAGAACGGACGTAGTATATAAAATTAAGTGTAATGGTGACAAGTCCAACTTATGCAATAAAGTGTATGGTGGTACTACAAAGACAAAATTAAAAACTAGACTTTCTTCTCATAAATCTGACCTAAAAGCACTTGACAAACCATTAGAGCAAAAAACTGCACTTGCAGCTCACTGTGCACTGACTGGACACACACCCAACTTTGACGACATAGACATATTAACAGAAGAGAGTAACTACCATAGGAGATATACATTAGAAATGCTCTACATTACGGACGTTCCTACTGAAAAGAGACTAAATTACAAGACAGACAGAGACAAATGCGCACACATATGTATACAGAAATATTATACACAAGAATAGGAAAGTCGGACAGTAGTTGACAAAAACTTGTGAAAGTGGAAAGTTTTTGTTTTTTAATTTATTAATTATTAATTTTGTAATTATATTAACTGTTTAAAAATTGTTTGTATATTGATTGCTATTCTTATGTATATTTGTTTAGTGTAACGCCCCTGAGGATAATTGACGAAATATCGGGAACAAAATTGAAAAATAAAATAATTAACAAACAGGATCTTGTTTTCATTTACTTGAGACCTTAAGCCGGACAATAATACAAACCATTAAAATCAAACAGTTCAACTATACACATCATAACATTTTAAAAATATCATTTCCGGAAACTTTTGCCGATACATAAACGCAATATTTTTCATTCCAGAACAGAAAATTCATTCATCACCGTTGGCGAAATGATGAACCAATTGGGAATGCAGCAACAGCGGTCGTATGCTCACCTTATAGATCAAAAGTTTAGTTTCCACTGGTAAGGACCTACTCGGCAATAACCGTGAAAACGCACCCTTGATTCTATTTGCCCTTGATTTCAAGGGCCAGCCTTGCATGCTTATTAAACTTCATCAGTTTCGTAAAGTGTACACCCAAATACCTGAAACTATCAGTGAAAGGAATTTCCTGTTCAGAACCAATTCATTCAGAAACAACCTGAGGTTCTTGCTCTGTGGCACAACAAAGGTCTTGCATTTGCCTGACGCATACCTCAAGCAAACTGCCTGACACTTTGAAATGTTTATCTTTATACCCCAATGTGAGAAAAAGTCATTAATCACCAGAAGATAACGGGAAAGATTCAGTAAAGCAATCTCAGGAGACTCTGCGTGAGCATAAAGCAAAGCATCATCCGCATACAGAATCCCCTGGCATCCCCGAAATCGATGGGGGAAATCGCTCATGTAAATGTTATAGAAATGCGGAGCTAAAATAGAACCCTGAGGGACACCGCAACGTACCTCAGCCAGTGACGACTCCGACCCCTCACATTGAACAAAAAATTACCGTTTGTCGAAAAAACTCCGACAAAGCTTGATCATGTGGGGTTTAAACCCGATATTCGTCATCTTGTACATTATACCGGCGCACAGTGGTCAATTTCGCGAGATAGCGGTCAAAACTCTATAACTTTTGGCCGGATTGGTATTTTTTTACGCAAATTGTTTTGTTCAATAGGAGGGACTTTAAGCTTCAATTTGCGTGTTCAAACGTAAAAATCGACTGATAGGAACGTAAGTAATGTGGAGTTAAAAATGCATTTTAATTTTTTGTTGAGTTTCCATGTAAAAGTTGAATATTTTGACATTTTAAATAGGTATATTTTTTATAATTTCTTATTTTCTTCAATCGTATTTTACAACCAATACTTATTTATTATTCCTAAACTTAATTTTGGTCAGAAAATGCCAACATTTGGCCCCTGACATTTATTTAGTCTCAATATTCACAGGGGCCAAAGGTTGGTTTTTGTGGAAGAAAGCTAATTCTTGTGAGGATTAAACTGAAAAATAACACTGAAATTCCCAACAATATCAATACCATTTGGATATATTATATACAGAACACAACATCGATAAAATTTTAAGTAAACTTTTACTATTGATTTAAAGTGCACATATATTTTATTTAAATGTATTAATAAAAATTTATACTAAAATTAGAAACAAATTATAATCTTTAAACTAGTGTTAATTAAACAATATTAGTAAAAATTTCTTCCAAATAGCTTTGATTTTCATTTTGCAGTAGTTGTTTAGCTTCTTCATCTAACTCTAATGAGGTTGATTTCCATTTTTGTCGAATACTGGACATATATGGGTCTGATGTGCACAACAAAATATTAATAAGATCTTCATTAGTACAATATCTGGAAATTTTTCTTGTATTGTGCTCGCGAAAGAATCTGTAGTCTTTGTTCCTTTTTTCTTGCGCTTCTTTTGAGAGATCTCCAATTGGAAGCATATTGTGCTGTTCCCCATGGAACAACATTTTGTGAACTGTGGTTGGCATATGTCTCCAAGAATATTTTTGGTTATAAAGGGTATGCTGTCTCAGTAGCATACTGACCAAATTTTTTTGCATCTATCTTTTTGCTACATGCTATAACTTCTAATATGATTTGGAATCGTCGTAATTAATCATAATCTACTCCAGTTATAGAAGCTGCAGTTTCTGGATCGGAAAAAAATCTCCTTGCTGTGTTTCCATCATTAGAATTTCCTTCTCCTTGCTTTGGCTGGTCAATTATAAGGCCTATCTCACGGTATTTTTCTTGAATATCTTTTTTTTTTTGCTTTCTTTTTTCCAAATTTTCTTTGTTGTTTCTCACTGTTTCGCCTAACGGGCCAAATTCCAAATCGTATCCCAATTTAAGAATATGCTCCATAAAACGAATTCTAGCATGAAGAGGTGACATTCCAAATTCATATGCTTCATTAAAACTATCGTCTTGTGTTGGTGGTTGGCTCAATTGACTTGATGTTTTTTGGCATATGGTGCAGCTTGACGAAGACTTTGTTTCGGTTAAAGCTTGTGCAACTTTTCCATCGATCATTGTAAGTGACATTTTAAAGTTAACTTCGATGCATTGGTCATTAAATTCAAATATCACTGGTTGAAGTTCCTTAATTTCATCTCTTATTTTGCCAACTTCTTCAGTTATGACATCTTTAGTTTCTTTCTTGTAAGCAAACATTATTGGTCTACAAAATTTTGTTGACGAGGGAATTTCATTCTTCCATACATCTATCTCTGCAGCTCTACTAGTTGACGGCTCTGAACCAATATAAGTTTTTGTTAAACGTAATGGAACGAAAGAAATCATGAATAAATTGGCATCTGATGAATTTTCCGCATTACATTGTTTGTATTGTTTCTGGCCAGAGGACCCATCACATCCCCATTTAGAAATTAAAGTCATGCTGCAATTTTTAAACTTCTTTAAATAGTCAGCATCAAATGTCTTTAATAATCGTTCTGCAGTGTATTCAAGAAGATCCTGCAATTTTATTTCTGCTGAACTTGAAGTTACACTAATAGCAGTTGGTGAAGGTAAGCAATCTTTTTTGGCAGAAACTAAATCTCGATATGATGGAAAAATTCCACAATTTTTTTCATTGGTTCGCTTCCGCAATTCTGTATATTGGTTTTTAGTCATTTTCAAATCCAAAAATAGTGCAAATGCTTCTTCTGGAGTAAATTTATTTTCTTCAGTTGGTGTCGGCATACTTTCTAAAATCCTTTTTGTGCGTCTGGGGCTTGCTTCCACTATTTTTTCAATGATAGCAATTTTACTCTTTTTAGTTTTCGATGGTTGAATTTGATGCAGAAATGAATCCTTTATGATGCTACAACAAACTTCTTCATTGATATGTTTAAGCTTGCGTCTTCGTGATCTTTCACTACAATTATCAATTGGCTTTGCTGGTCGACCACCTTTTCCAGTTTCCGTGGTAGTTACTGATGGCTTTTCAAAAATAAGTTTATTTCTTAGCCATTCTTGGTTGCGTGAGTAAAACAATTTCTTGTTTCTGGAACATTGATTGTACCGTTTTCTTAAAGTATTTAAAAAGTTTTTTATTTTTAACTTATGAATTTTAATTTCTTGTTTGTCGGATATTTTGAAGAATGGATTATTCATTATATGTAAAATAATGTCGTTTTCATCTTTCCGTTCAAAATATATATCAGATAGAACACTATAACTGAATTTAGCCATTGTTTAAACAATAATTATATATAATTATATAATTCACTATTAAAAACTGCACTTTCAAAATATTGACTTGTACTTTTCGCGTTCGTCGACACTTGTTGAATGAGTAAAATCGATCAATGCACACCTATTTATACTGTGTATTGTTCACTATTTTACTGACAGGTACTTGTAAATGGGTGCATATTTTTTACCGTCGCTATATACCTGTTTCACCATGTGTGAGGTTTAAATTTTCCGAATAATGACCACCCCTAAATGTGAAAAACCCAAATAATTAAAAGTTACTTTGCTTACTATGGGTTTTTCAGTTGGCTACCTGTTTTTTACAGAAATTCAACGCACATTTAGGGGTCGTCATTATTCGCAAATGTATTTAAAACAGGTATTCTGAACGGACCTGATATTCGGAAATTTATCAAAAGTGATTCTTTCATGAACAACCTACGAAGAAAACAAGATCATCAGAACCACAAGCGTCAACTTCTGCAAGCATGGATATTGCCAATAATTGAAAAAAATTTCTGAATTTGGTTTTTATGCATATTATTATTGCGTATTAATTGCATATTATTTTATTTTCATAAATTATTTTTTGCATTATAATTTTTTAATTTTTATTTTTATTTTATTTTTTGAAATTGCGATTTTCATGATCTTTGTCTCATTTTGCTCATAGGTTATGTGACTTTTCGAAAAAGTAACTACACTTGAAACTTATTTCCGTTTTGTATTTTTTATGAATTTAAAAAAAAAATTCTTCATTTTTTATTGGAAACTTATTTTTAACTTGTAAACTGTTGCTTGTATAGGAAAACAATATATGAACAGATTAAGGGAATTGTAATTCTAAAACGTGATAAATTCCCCTATACGATAGTACTAACTTCAAATCGATATTAAAAATATTTCGGCAGGTAAGAATACAAAACGAATGATGCAGAAATTTCACATACTGTTCTCAGAATTGAGTTGGCAAATCATGTGTTGTACTGTGTACTGTGTAATGATGAATAATGACTTTGGATGATATGTACGTCAATCGTTTCGTTTGTTTTCGTGCACTGGATAGCACTAAGTTGTGACAGTGCTGTTGTCTCTTTCATTTTTGTGATTCATTCTCGTTTCTAATGTTCTCTTCGTTGTGTTCTGTCGTTAATGTTGGTAAAAATTGAATTTAATGTTCTATTTGGTTTGTAAGCAAAGCGAATGTTGTCAGATTCTATTGTCATTTTTGTCAAAATTTTGATACACCCTTCTATGTGGACTAGGTCCAAATATGGGCCAAATTCTCCTAATTTCAACTGAATTATTTTTTGGGTCAATAAGAACTCTTGTACAAAATTTCATCAAAATATATGCATAATAGCCACTTTCACATACAAATAACTTCTCAATAAATATGACGTGCATTTGTACCGAATATCTTACCTTGGGTCAGAAAAATTGCTGTAGCTCAAAAAGTGCAGTCCCGATGCATGGACATGTATATATAGGAATGTAGGGGAGGGTTAGGACTACAAAATAGTAAATTTGTGTTTTGACTCAGCTTGACTCACAGGAGTTGTGCTCTATGAAGTAGGAAATTTCCGATAAATTAGACCTTTTTTAAAAAAAATATTTAAATTGTTCTGCAAACAGTAGAGATTCAATTTTTTCTACCAGTGATAGGAAATAAGTTAAGTTACAACACAAAATTTATTTCGTCCAAAAATCTTGAAAAACAAAAAAGTTATGATCATTTCAACTTTAAAAATTAACTAAAAATATCATAAATTCTGAAAAAGCCCATTTTGGACCACCCTGTTCTCAGTGAAATAGTTAAAATAGAGTTCTAATTTTTTGGCACCCGAGGTTAACTTTAAAATCGGAGAACAAAAACCAAAAGGAGTTTTGGCCGCTATCTCAAAATAATGACCACAGTGCGGCGTGGTTAGCCTTGTCGAAAGCCTTTTCCACATCCAGTGACACTGCTACTGTACATACCCTTTGCCTCAATTTACAAACGACATCATCCTGAAATTTTAGCAATGCATGTTCCGTTGAATGTCCTGCTTTGAAGCCAAACTGATAATCAGGAATATAATCACTGTTAACTCCAATATCCATTTTCACTCTCATTACCTTCTCAAATAACATTCCTAAGTTCGATAACAGGGAGATCGGTCTCAAATTATCCAACTCAGTAACATTGGCATTCTTTGGTATCGTGATAACCTTCGCCACTTTCGAACAGTCAGGGAAATAACTATTGTTCAAACAATTATTAAAAATTATAACTAGGAACTCAATCGCCTTTACAGGAAACTTCTTAATAAGAAAATTATAAATATTATCCGAACCAGAAGATCTTTTACCGTTCAGAGATTTCACCAAATCAAGGAGGAACTTAGTGGAAATAAATACTGATGAATTTTGATCATTCCGTCCGAAAAACTAGTAATTGAAGGAGGAGTATCCGCAATGTAGGACCCTATACAACGTTCAATATCAGCCAAATCCTCCATGGGAGAAGACCCGCTATAAACACCAGCAAAGTGGTCTCTTAAGACGTCAAGTTTCCGCGAACGTTCGGTAATAGTTATACCATCAACAGTCAAGTCACCCGCAAGGGAAATCTTCCTCTTACCTATAACGTTCAATATCTGCCTGTATGCTCTCGGACCTGGTCGAATACCCTGTAATCTAGATTTAAAAGTCTGTGCCTGTTCCTGGGCCATACGTCCCTTGATCATTATCCCAAGCAATTGAATTTGTTTCGATAGAAGCACATACTCAGAGCTCGATCTATTCAAATGTCTCCTATATAATTTCTTAAGTTCCTTCTGCCATGAAAACTTAATCCTATACAATCTCTTCAGCTCATCTGACAAAATATATTTGCACTGTCTATACACACGTCTCTCTGAATGCATATTAGCAATAAAGTAATGGTAGTAGTGAATTCCTCCACATAGCGATCAATCTCGACATTACTCAAATTACGGTCAATTGGGGGATAGTAATTAAGAAGATCACAACTAATGTCATGGCGATATCTATTCCACTCAGTGTTCTCATAAGAAACAAAAGAATGCCGTTGATTCACAATTATATCAAAATTTGGAAAATCTAAACTCAATTTAACAGGAAAGTGATCTGAAGAAGAAGGAAGACTAGATACTCTATAATTCGAAGAATAGGTATCAATAAGATCAGAGGAAACCAAAATATGATCGAGAAAAGAAGAATCATTGGGATAAGAAGGAAAAGAATTACAAATGCGAACAAAGGAAAGTGAATTCAATTGCAACCAGTTGAGAAGATTGTTGCCATTGTCATTATCTGACACATCGTCCCAGGAAGAGTGTCTCGAATTTAGATCCGCTCCAACGAATGTCCAATCAAAATTCCTGGACAAATGTTCGATAGTCCAAAGGCCTTCACGCAACCGGCCGCCATCAAAGTTACATGGGATATAAATAGAACCGAATAAAAATCTTCTCAAAGAACCGTCCACCAAAACCTCAATTCGAATAAAAACGTGAGGAAATGGGATGCCTGGAATATTCGCTCTAGAAAAGTCATAAGAAGATTTTAGCAAAATACCACCACCTAATTCGCTATTATCCTTAACCATAATATAGTTCCCCAGAGAAAATCCTTGACCAGTACCTAGCCTAGACTCTTGAATAAAAGCAACATCGATGCAACCATAATTCAAGGTATCTAACAGATCAATACGCCGACTAGGGTGGATTAGTGATCTTACATTAAAAGTGAGAAGGTTAAAAAATCTACGGACCATAAGTCTGCACAACCTCTTTCAACAAGCCCAAGCATTCCCGCTTAGCTTTTTCCTTTAACAAGCTCTTAAAATTCCTAGCAAAACGTTCCACCTTTCTTTCAATAGTCTCCTGTCCGCACAGTTCCTTCGCGATCTTCAAAAATTCCTGAATCAGAGGTGATTTCTCAGCAGAACCCGGTAGCGCAGGGCGAGATCTCAAAATATCAGAAAACAAATTATCCGGTCGCACTAAACTAGATTGAGTTGCCACAGCCACGTTCGTCAAAGCCTGTTCTTTAATTTTCCTTCCAGAATTCCTAGTGAGTTCCTTAATCTCAACATACTGCCTATAGGCCGGACATCCTCTCCAATTCGATGTATGACCTTGAGTCCTGCAGTTAGCACAAAAAGGGGTAGAGCCTACATCTATAGAACACTCCCTCGGCGGGTGGTCCTCGCCACATTTCACACAAACAAACGAGCGATTGCAATTATTCGACATGTGTCCCCATTTCTGACACCGCCAACACTGAACCTCACGTTGTTTCTTATCCGGCCTTTCCCAGGTTACCCTCTGATAGTCAATCTGACCAATACTGCGGACTTCACTCGCGTTACCACCAGTACAAAGCGTAACCAGGTAGAGACCCGTATCGACATTATGTTTCCTCGAAAAAGCCGTCTGGAATTTCGAAACCGTCTCAACCGAATTCGGCACAATATCATTAATGATTTAACCACGTCCATATTATGATGCAACCCACGGATAACAAGAGTCGTTTTCTTCATCTCCTTAGGAGTGAAAGAATAAGATTCTATCTTCTTATTTCTAAGAAGGGTCATCATCTCCGCGTGTACCTCAGGATCCTGTAGGTACAATTTGCTCTTATACCGTGACTTGTTAACAATCCTAAACACTACTTTTCTCGCCTTCAACTGGTCAATTAAAGCCCTGAGATCTTTCACATTGGAAGGAAAATCGGAGGACAAAACGAACGCCTCTCGGATGTGACTTCCCTTTCAGCAGTCCTAACTGAAGATGAATTTTTCAAATTAGATGTAATCGGCTCGACATGTTGGGATTCAATATCAATGTCCCCTAAAATGGCAAATCTATTCTGTTCCTTAGTAACATTATTACATTTCTTATTTCTAGAATTACCGGATGGCAAATCTGCTCTAAAAGCGCCTACAAGCGTTTCTCCTTATTCGGCACCTCAAAGCCATGAGATGTCTGCGAGTCAGAGATTCCACTTACATGTGTAGCTTTCTCCTGCGTCATACCAATGGAGTTTGCACCAAATGAGACATCTATGGAGCTTGCATTCAAATTACCGCACATTCCTTTCACAACCAGAAAGTGAGAGAGTGAGAGTTAAGGGATTCTAACGAATTACTCATACTTATGTTCGTACAATCTTATCCACAGATGCTCTGTAAAAAGCAGTAGAACAGTCTTGAAAAACAGCATTCCTCAAAAGACTTCCCAACTCCTTATCAGGCGGTTTTTCTGCTTCAACCGGTCCGAAGAAATGGAAGGATCCATTTCCTCCAGCACTGATTTGAATCACAATTAGGGTTTGGGGTTTTGGGGAATTCCCGGGAAAAAATTTCAATTTCCCGGGAATACGGGAAATATTAAAAAAATAATTTATTTATTATGTTGATCAATAATTTAATGTTACTATATAAATTGGAATTTTTAGATGTATTTCAAATTCATATATGTATTTACATTACTGTCAATAATGAGTATTTGTTGATTATTTGTTTATATTATATTACTACAAACAAAACTTTTTAAATTCGCTAAATAGCCATATAATATCATGCCGACAATACTATGGCTTACATAAAGTAATTTTTCTTGTTTTCCAAGAATAATCGAATATCTTCTTCGAGAACAATTTACTTTACATATGTAGACAGAAAGAAATGGTCTAAAAATAGGAATACAATAAAAATTGTTCGCCTGGAAACTTTCAAGAGAAATCTAATAGGAATATAAATATATGCTACGGTGTATTTAAATGGCCCTTTGTTAGAATTAATGACTGGACTATTTCAATATTTTTATTTTTTTATGAATTTATTAAACTAATATTAATTTTTTATGTTTCTATAAAATATTTTTGTCTCCAGACGAATGAATATTCTAAATTAAATGCATCACATGAGTTATTTGTTTCCTTAATCGTTTTCAATTTTGAATCTAGTGTGGGTGCCAGTCACTTATACCTACGATATAAATGTCCAATTCTGAATGATTAGTCTACAACTTTTCAAGTTTATAATGAGAAAATGTAATTTATAATCGGAATATGTAAGTTAATAATAGGATGTAATAATAGGAGCATGATAATTCATAATCAGCACTGTAAATTCGTAATGTGAAATGTAAATTCATATTGAGAAATATAAATGCATAATAAGAACATACAAATTGATAATGAGATATATAAATACAAAATGAGAAAATCCAAATTGATATTGAGAAAATATAAATTCTTACTCAGGAATATATATTCATAAAATATAAATTCATGATCAGGAACTCTAAAATTTATAATCGAAGCTATGTATGTACGTTTTTCTATGGATATTTTCGTAGAAACACATATTTTATCAATGTTCTCACTATAAATTTACATTTTCTCAATATGATTTTTTATTTTCTCATTATGAATTCAGATTTTCTGAATATGAAAACGTATTTTCTGATTATGAATTTGGATTTTCTGATTAAAAACTTGTATATTTCATTATGAATTGGTATGTTCCTTTTTTGAATTAATTGTTCTCAATGAATTATGATTTATATATCTCATTATGAATTAAAATGTTCTTATTATAAATTTACATTACCCATTATGAATTTATATGTCCCTAATATGAATTTACATTTCTCAATATAAATTTGTATGTTCCGAATATAATCTTGAAAAGGTGTAGAGTAAAATATTTGTAAAATGAAAAATTATTTGTAAAATATTTTGACAATAACATTCGTTTTTAATTTCTAATATGACAGTATTGAAAAAAAACACACCAGTTATTAAATGTTGATATTTTAAACTATATTGAACATACCTATAAATAAATTACTTTTTCCCGGGATTCCAGGGAATGAAATTTTTCATTCCCGTTTTCCCGGGAAATGAAAAAAGTCCGAGAAACCCCAAACCCTAATCAAAATATAAAATGTTCAATTTTTTCTATTTAATTGTAGATTTAGAAAAAATTAGCAGGGAAAATTAAATTTCTTGTTGAAAAAAATTCTGAAGAAAATTTTTTTATTTTTCTGACAGCAAAATAAAAGTACCTCCGATATGTTTTGCTGTTCAAATGAAACTCCTTCTAAAACAAAAATGAAGCAATACTTTCTTCGTTGTTATCTATTTATGTATTTAGGAAAATTGATTTAAAGCATACTTTAGGGATGCAAGGTTTTATGGCATGCTAGCGCATGTAAATATTGGGTCGATATTAATCTTAAGTTAAGTATAAAGCTATAATAGCCGTATATAATCGATTAAAAAAAGAATTTTTATAAAAAAAATTAAAATCGTAAAAAAACAAAAATTGTATTTGGGTGTTGGGCGTGGCACTGACAATTTTCATTTTATTGTGGACTCAAATGTGGACAAAATGAAAATAATGATTTGTATTCACATATATATTTAAATAAGAAATTTATGACGTTTTTTCATTTTAACTTACATGGGAGGTGGGCGTGGTTGTGGGCGGATTTAAACAAAAAATAGTTTTTGATCTAATTTGACGATATAAGGGATGTGTGCGCAATGTCAAGGTCTTAGCTCTATTCCTTCTAATTTTTGCCGCAGCTTGTATGAAAATATTCCATTGTGCGACGTAGACATATTAACAAAAGAGATCAACTACCATAATAGATATACATTAGAAATACAGTACATTAAGGACGTTCCTACTGAAAAGACACTAAATTACAGGACAGACACACCCAAATGCGCACACATATACAGAAATATCATACACAAGAATAGGAAAGACGGACAGTAGCTGACAAAAACTTGTGGAAGGATCGTTTTGTTTTTACACCCTCCACCTCAGGATGGGTGCATATTCACTTTGTCATTCCGTTTGTTACACCTTAAAATATTCATCGGAGACTCCATAAAGTATATATATTCTGGGTCGTGGTTAAATTCTAAAACGATCTATCCATGTCCGTCTGTCTGTCTGTTGAAAGCACGATAGCGGTCGAACGATATGAGCTAGGAGGTTCAAATGTTCCCTAAATGTGTCTTATGTTTGCAGATCGGTTAGGATTGAAAGTGAGCGAAATCGGCGCAGTGGGAAAAAAATTCCCTAACAAGGACTGAAAGTACCCAATTTTTTAAATTTCTGCTTTATATGCACTTGAAATTTGTTTTCTTGTAGCGAAAAAGCACTAAGAAGTAAATACACGTTCTAGCGGTCGCAATGGGACAAAAAGGGATAAAAATGGTACCAATGATACGATAACAGATAGAAACATGAAATTTAGAATGTACATCCCTCTAATTGCGTAGATACGTAATATAGAAGGATTTTTCAAAATTCGTACATTTAGGCGGAAAATGGGGCGAACGGGGATAAAAATTGTACCAACGGCTGCAGCTATAATATTGAAATTCGGTGTGCACATTGCTTTGACTGCGTAGGCGCCAAAAATAAAGATAGTTTTCAATATTCGTACCTTCAGAATCAATCAAAACGCGACAAAATTGGCACCAAGCAAATGGCTGTAGCAAGAATCATGAAATTTGGTGTTTACACTCTGTCTGTCTGCTTATTATGAGCATTTTTCCAAATTCGTACGTTTATAGTCCAAATGAAAAAAGAATAAAACTGGTACCAAGCAAACGACTGTACCTAGATTCATGGAATTAAATTTCAAGTGTATAAAAAGCTGAAATTCTCAAAAAATTAGCTTAAATAATCTAAATATTAGGGGGTATTTTCACTCCTTGTTAGGGAAAAATGTATCCCTCTGGGTCGATTTCGCCCACTTTCAATCCGAAATGACCTGCAACCATAAGACACATTTACAGAAAATTTGAACCTCTCAGCCAATTTCGTTCGGCAGCTACCGTGCTTTCAACAGACAGACGGACATGGCTAGATCGTCTTCGAATTTTACCACGACCCAGAATATATATACTTTATGGGGTCTCCGATGAATATTTCAAGATGTTACAAACGGAATGACAAAGTGAATATACCCCCGTCCTGGAGGTGGAGGGTATAAAAATGGTACCATCCAAACGGCTGCACCTAAAATAATGAAATTCGGTGTATACATTCCTCTGATTGTGTACACTCGTCAAATAAAAGTGATTTTTGGAAATTCGTACTTTTTGAGGTCAAAATGTAAAAAAGGGGATACAAATTGCACCATCCAAATGGCCGCAGCTAGAGTCATGAAATTCTGAGTATACATTTCTCCGACTGCGTAGACACGAAAAATAAAAAGTTTTTTTCCAAATTCGTACTTTCAAGGAATACAATGGGTGTAGCTAAAAATGCACCCACTATTGCTCAATATTTAGGATATTTAAGCTTTTTTGACTAATGCTGACATATGTTTAATTTTTGAATTGACTTGAAGTATTATTTCGATATATATAGTATAAACATATTGTTATAAGCGTCATTTAAAATAATTAAAATTTTATATTTATTTATAAAATTATTTTTTTTTCAATAATTTTATTTGGTTTGGTTTGGCAATATTAAAAAATTTTTAAATTTTCCTGCAATGTTACCTTTACGAAAATGGGCAGCCTCTATGGAATGCAACCCATGGTGGATGGTATATAAAGTTCGGTCAGCTCATTCTATCAGCAATATAGCCGATGAAAGTGTAAAGAGCAACTTTCAATTGGGATTAATTTGTTTGTCATGGAATCATTGCTTATACGATGGATGGATTTGGATGAGTGAAAATGTTTTGACCAACGTTATGACGGCTGTTCGACAAGGGCTAAGTAAATAGGTGGAGTGAATACAATTTTAAAACAAACATAATTGCATTTTCATTGTGCCACCCATAAACTTTATTTAGTGGTAAACGATTTAAGCACATTACCAGAAATTCGTAACACTATATCTACAATCAAAAATATAATAACTTTTGTTAGAAACTCTCGAATAAGGGGAAAGTTTGTGCCGAACATATATTTGTTACGGGAAACAATTTGGTAGATATCATAGGAGAAATTCGTTAGCATCGTTGAGGGGTTACAAAAACGAATGGTAGAAGGTCATTACACAGAAGATTGCGCTTCAGCTTCGTAGTGCTGCAAAAGAAAAAAATAAATAAATGATAGCCGTACAGTCCAATCCATCCATTGTGGAAAGAACGTCTCCAACAGATGGAGGAGTATTGTCGAAGGCGGTAAAAGGACTCAGACCAGGCCAGCCAAAGCTCCATATGTTCACAGTCCAATCCATGCCAGGATTTTGGAAAGAATGCCTCCAACTATAATAACTATACATTTATTAATTACACTAGTCAACAGTCAAAATGTACTCGGGATGCGATAATTTTTTCTGTGTAGATAACCTTGACATGAGCTCGAAAAACGCAATAAAAATTTTTTTTTCGTTTGGTTTTTGTTTTATTTTTTTTTTTAATTTAAAAAATTTTTTTTTGGTTAATTTGTTTCGTCTGGCATAACTCGGGAACCACTAGCCCGATTTAATTGAATTAAATTTTAAAAAATTTAAAATTACAATTCCCTTAATCTGTTCATATATTGTTTTCCTATACAAGCAACAGTTTCCAAGTTAAAAATGAATATATAAAGGAAAAAACTTATTTTTTGCCTAAAGATTTAAATTTTTTTTTTTAAATCCATAAAAAATCCAAAATGAAAAAAAAATGTCAAATCTTATTACTTTTACGTAAAGTCACATAACCTATGAGCAAAATGAGACAAAGATCATGAAAATCGATGCACGCGTTTCGCTTTTATTCGCAATTGAGTAAAGGTATGAATTTCAAAAATTTGCTCGACATATGCACAACTTTGTCTATGGTAAGGTTTTTTCTTTTTTTTTGATTCTCAGAATTAACAAAACGGAATAAACAAAGGGTTATTTAATTTTTATGATTGCGTAAGCAAAGTAATAAACGCTAATAAATGTGCGTGAACAATTAAAAGGAAAAAAGGAAAGGGGACTTTTTTAATTATTTGGGTTTTCCGTTGGCTACCTGTATGATTTTTTTACAGAAATGCAACCCACATTTAAGGGTGGTCATTATTCGGAAAATTTAAGACTCACACATGGTGAAACAGGTATGTAGCCACCGTAAAAAAATATACACCCATTTATAAGTACCTGTCAGTAAAATACTAAACAATACACAGTATAAATAGGTCTTCATTGATCGATTTTACTCATTCAACAAGTGTCGACGAACGCGATAGTTAAAATGAGCAAACGTTCGCGAGGATTTGAATGCAATACCAATCCAAGTAATTTTTGTTACATGTGCGGAGAATACTTTTCTGAAAAAAACAAGCGTTGTTTTTCACCTAAATTGAGAGATTCATTTGAAGAGAGCTTCAATTTAAAGGTCTCAAACATAGATGAGCGGTGGACACCAAGTGCTCTATGTCCAAGGTGCTACGTACAGCTAGCTGACTCAAGGTAAGTGTAGATTACGAAATTCAAGAACATATATAACTTATTATTGAAATTCTTTCAGACGACAGCCGAGAATCATCATGCCAATGCTTTGGAGAGCTCCGCTTTGCCATGTAACAGATTGCTACTTCTGTCTTAGCAAAAAAACAGGCGTGGGAAAAAAATATACGATGGACTTACGCTGCTGTTTCAACAGTGAATTTTCCAGTGCCATTTTCCGAAGAACCAGTGGACCCGCAACCGTCCGTTTCAAGATGGGCATCTAATAATGAGGCGATACATCCAACATCAGATCCGGAGACAGTAGAAACCACATCAGAATGCGAGTCAACATATACATTGCATGGAGGTCAACGCTTATGTTCCCAAGCAGAACTGAACGATTGGGTTAGAGAATTGAAACTCTCCAAGGAAGATGCAGAGTTGCATGCATCGCGCATGCAACAGTTCGGTTTCTTGGCTCCTGGTGTGGTGACAACAATCTACAGGAAGCGTCATGAACCATACGCAAGGTACTACACAAAAAAAGAGAACATCTGTTTTTGTAAGGACATTCCCGGATTATTTGGTGAACTCGGGTACTCTTACGATCCAGGAGAGTGGCGTCTTTTCATCGACAGCAACAAGCAGAGCCTTAAAGCAATTTTACTGCACAACGGCAACGAGAAACCTTCGATTCCAATTGCTCATGCCGTTGACACCAAGGAAACATACGAAGTCATGGACAATCTACTAAAGTGCCTTAACTATGAGAGGCACGATTGGAAAGTTTGTGCCGACCTTAAGGTTATCGGTATCCTTTGTGGATTACAAGGTGGATTCACAAAGTACTGGTGTTTTTTGTTGCCTTTGGGACAGCCGCGATCGTCAACATCATTACACCAGGAGGAGTTGGACAGAGAGAGTTAACTTCATCCCCGGCAGCGACAACTTGAAATATACACCACTCATAAAAAAGGAAAATGTTTTTCTCCCACCTCTTCACATAAAGCTCGGACTCATAAAAAACTTCGTGAAAGCTAAAGATGGCGAAGCGTTCGCCTATTTAAAAACCATTTTTCCTCACCTTTCATCTGCAAAGATTAAGGAAGGCGTTTTCGACGGTCCGCAAATTAAAAAGTTGTTGCAAGACCAACAGTTTGAGCACATTTTATCACCAAATGAAGCTGCAGCTTGGAACTCATTTCGGCAAATTGTTTCCGGATTTCTTGGAAACAACAAAAGCTCAAATTACAGAGAGATCGTCGAACAACTACTCCAAAATTATAAAAAAATTAGAGCAAATATGTCGCTTAAGATACATTTTCTACACTCGCACTTGGACTTCTTTCCGGACAACCTGGGCGATGTGAGTGACGAGCATGGTGAGCGTTTTCATCAGCAAATGAAAGAAATTGAGCACCGATACCAAGGATTTTGGAACGAAGCTATGATGGGGGACTATATCTGGTTCCTGATAAGAGAAACAGACCCACAACAATATAAAAGATGTTTAGATATTTTTTTTTTAAACTTTTTTATAATTAATTAATGTTGATATCCTTAGGATAATTTCTTGTACATATATCGAATTGTTTTTTAATTTAAAGTCATATATTTTTGTCACCCAACAAATTTTAATTTTTTTTTTTGTAATAAAAAAGAAAAAACCTTACCATAGACAAACTTGTGCATATGTCGATCAAATTTTTGAAATTCATACCTTTACTCAATTGCGAATAAAAGCGAAACGCGTGCATCGATTTTCATGATCTTTGTCTCATTTTCCTCATAGGTTATGTGACTTTACGTAAAAGTAATAAGATTTGACATTTTTTTCATTTTGGATTTTTTATGGATTTTTTTTAAAAAAAAATTTAAATTTTTAGGCAAAAAATAAGTTTTTTCCTTTATATATTCATTTTTAACTTGGAAACTGTTGCTTGTATAGGAAAACAATATATGATTTTTTAAAATTTAATTCAATTAAATCGGGCTAGTGGTTCCCGAGTTATGCCGGACGAAACAAATTAACCAAAAAAAAATTTTTTAAATTAAAAAAAAAAATAAAACAAAAACCAAACGAAAAAAAAAATTTTATTGCGTTTTTCGAGCTCATGTCAAGGTTATCTACACAGAAAAAATTATCGCATCCGGAGTACATGAAATTTTTTTCATTTTGTTGAGTAGTGTTAACTAATTCGCTCTTGTCAAAAATCAAATTATTAGTTTTTGTGTTGTTTGATTAGAGATCGATTGATTGATTTTCTATGAGTTTTTAATGTAATACATTCGAATTTCAGCTATTCGATAAAGTAATTTCTTCTTACGAAGGATCCTCATTCCTCATCATTTTTCCAAAATGAGGCTGGTCAGGCAGTTACTGTGAATGGTCTTTGCTATCGTGAGATGATAACGAACTTTTTATGGCCCGAATTGGAAGATATGGATGTGGACGATATGTAGTTTCAACAGGACGGTATAACTTGTCACATAGCTAACGAAACAATGGCTCTTTTGCGCGACAAATTCAATGGCCGTGTTATCTCACGTCGCACAGTGGCGCCATTTGAGTTTTTTCGTTGCAAAAATCATATCTTTTGAACCGAATAAGATAATTGAACAGTTTAAACAGCATATGATATATAACTGTTCAGCCTATGAAATGAGCGTTTGGAAAGGGTGCTACGCTCTGTAATTATGGGTTATCAAAGTTAAAATTAGTAGAAAAATCAATTTTATGGTAACTAAAAAAAATTATTATTACATTTTTAGATTGTTTTTATTTTTTGTCTTTAGCGTTTTATGTTTTAAACTATTACCCAACAAATTAAAAAAAAAATATTTTTTTTTAAATTTATTTTTTCAATTTTCGTATAAGCTATCAAGTTCTTCTGAAGCAGCTTCCGTGAAAAAATTTGGTGTGGTTGACTTTCTAAACAGTTCAAATAACTTAAAATTGTTCAACGCCATGTTTTCAGTACTTAAATTGTTTAATGGTTTCAGTAATTGTTGAGCCAACTTTCAGTCGTAGAGTAATCCAGGCATTATCCTTATTTTGCAATATATAGGCTTATGCTACCATGCCTAAAAATAAAAAATAAAAATAGGGACCATAAGTCAATATTGTTCTTGACCATTTGCAATATATAGGCTTATGCTACCATGCCGAAAAATTTACCTGTTCCCTGCATACATATGGATTTAGGCTGAATAATGCAATTTTGATATTATGCACGTGTCCAAATAAGATTTGTGCCTACTGTAGGGACCATAAGTCAATATTGTTCTTGACCATTTGTACGCCAAAGTATTGTTAAGTGAGGTACGTACTTGCTAATTTCAATGAGTAGTTTTTTTTCAAACTATTAGATCAAACTACTGTCAGTCAAAACATATAAGGGATGGACGCCATACAATTTCTGCAACCATGTCTTTTTAACCTTTTTTACCTCTGGAAGCCAAACGGGCACGTACGGGCAGCTAAAATTTTTGAATTATTTAAAGAAATAATCAATGAACAGGTTTTGCAAATATAGAAAAATATGGATTTTTTTATTTTCCGTCAAAGTTGAAAAATAGTGAAAAAACGGATAGTTTTTAAATAGTGATTTACCAGGAGAAACACAAAGCAAACAGTTAATTTTTTTTATCATTATACATTTAATAAATACATCCATCAATACAAACAAAAAATAATGCGATTCGTTATCTATTTTTCGTGATATTACACCTGAAATCGCAACAAATTCACTAAAAATTGTGTGTTTTTTGAAAACCGAAAGTCGGTCAACTTTGAACGGCTATATCTTCTAAACTAAAAATGTGATATTATTAACTTCGTCGGCGCACAGTGCACTTTTTTGGCCCGGTGAGTGCTCAAAAATATGTAAAAACATGAAAATGCATGTTCGAATTTACATACTTCAAATACGAATCTAAAATGAAAAATAGCTGAATTTTTCAAATCTGGTTTCTGATTTGCTCTATCTTTTTTGGTTCGGGAGATATTGGATGAATAAGTTGGATAAATTTATAAATATTGCAAAATGATGAAAAAAATGAAAAAAGTTCAACTTCCGGGACAAGCAGTTTACCAACGGTTATAGATATCGGGCTGATTCTTTTTTTGTTTGAAAGATGGATTCAATCTTAACTTTAAATATTCACATGAGCTCATATGTGTTGCATTTTAGCAATTTTTTATTCATAAAAAAAAACTTTATTTTACAAAATTTTTTAACTTTATCTAAGCTTTTAACTATGTTGCCACCTGCGGCCACACTAGCAATTGACATAGAGTTATTCTCTGATATATCCCCTATAATCCTATATACAGTTCAGCTGCAACAAACTGCAACTCTCCATGTATGATAGCATTACTTTAATTTTCGTGCATTTCAAAGTTATGACAAGTATAACGAAATATTATTGTGAATATGGTCAAACATCAAAACTTATTGTGAATGAATTAGTGTAGTGTAGAGTAGAGATTAGTGTAGAGAAAATATGTCACTTAAATGCCGTTATTTTTAATGAATTTGGAAACACAAGCAATCTGATAAAATATTCCTCTTAATTTGTTAAATAATTTTTCATAATGGATAAATTAAATATATCTATAAAAGATCTATGTGAAAAGTGTTTTGAAATACATATGATATGATTTCCTCTGATCCTCTGATCTCATCTCTTCGATATGTACCAAAAAGTAATACCGAAAAAGAAGTAATATCCGACCTCGAAGGTCTTTTAAAATAAATATTTTTTTTTCTAAAACTTGTGTTTTATTTAAGGACTGGCTTTGAAATTATAAACTTTTATCACATATAATGATAGCTATAACACATACTAATAAAACAAAAAAAAAATAAGAAAAAAGGTTAACCCAATCAAAAGTTATTGATTTTTTGATCACCAAAAGTGCCAAAAAAGTGCACTGTGCGGCGCTCATGAACATTTTGATTTTTGCAACATCGTTTGCTCTACGGGCGCTACTGTGCGTCGTAAGAAATTTCGCATACCACATACACATGAAAGACAGGTCAATAAACATCGATGACGATATTCTTGAACCATAAACACCGAATATAATAGTAAATTACATTACAACTGAATTGGGAGAAGAAAGTGAAATCGGGAACGATTTTTATTCGGGTACTTAACCGTTAACCGATGTGACCTTCTGTCAGAAAGTATGTTTCCTGCAGAAATATAACGTGTTCTCTCAAATTAGATCAAAATCTGTAATGGTAAGTGTCTGAGAGAAAAAACTTAATGCGGGCAGCACATTTGTATGCGGGTTATTATTACGACGAGGGAAATCTTTGACAGATTGATGATCCCTGACTTCTGGCCACCTAGGGCATTTATTAAGGAATTTGTGGATAGGGTGGACAATTTGGCTCGTCTGCCTTTGAAGTCAGCTACTGTCCCAAAAAACTAATTGATTCTTTTTATATCGGGTATCAGAATGTAAGGGGTTTGAATACGAATTTGAATCAATTATTTGTTGATAGCTTTGATTTTGATTTCTCTGCTCTTGTATTTACTGAGACTTGGTTAAAAGAGTCAGTTTTAGATTCTGAGATTTTTTGTAGTAGATATATTATCTTTAGAAATGATCGTTTAGGAAGGATTGGTGGCGGTGTACTAATTGCTGTTACTAATTCTTTCCCATCGGAACGTATTATCCTCCATGGGCTTGATGACATTGAATTTATTGCAGTTCTTATTAATTTACGTAGCAATAAATTGTTCATTACTTGCTCTTATATTCCTCCATCATCTGAATTATGTGTCTACGAAAGACACTTGGCCGCGATTGGTAGGATTGTTTCAATGTCAGGTGACTTAGACCGTACATTAATCTTAGGGGATTTTAATTTACTTTACGTATCTTGGCTTGCCTTGCCGGACACGGAGGCTTTAACCGCACTGCCATCATCGTTTGATACGGATGATTCTGCCTCGAATATAGTCAGGCTTTTTGCTGACCTTAATTTATTCCAGATTAATTACGTAAAGAATATAAGTGAAAGACAACTTAACCTAGTATTTGTTAATGATCCTCATTACTTTGAGATCAATAGGGTTCTCCCCATATCTCTCCCAGAGGACAATTACCATCCTACCTTAGGTTTATCGATGTTGTACACCAATGAATCTCATTCTTCTACCTCTCAGGATGATCTCACCGTTTACTGTTACAGAAAGACAAATTTTATACTGCTTAACTCTCTTCTCCGTGACGTTGATTGGAATTCCGTCTGTAGTTGTAGCCACTATGCAGATATTGACGCTGTTGTGGATAAATTTTATCAAATTCTTAGGGACTTCCTGTCACAATCTGTACCGAAAATTCGAGTTGGGCAATCTGAAAGACTACCTTGGTCTTCTCATAAATTGTCCAGAATGAAAAAATCGAGAAGTAGGCTTTTTAAGAAGTTTAAGAAATCTGGATTGAATTCCGATTATGTAAGATACTCTATTGCTAGGTCGAGATATAACGTCGAATCTCAGAGATGTTATAGACTATATTTGGAAAAGGTGAAGAATGATTTTCGAAATAACCCTAGAGCTTTTTACGATTTTGTTAATTTGAAACGTAAATCCACATCTAAACCAACTAGGATTAGAATGGATGGCTTGGAATATTGTGAGGACCAGGATATTGCTGATTGTTTTGCGAATTTTTTGCGACCACATATTCAAATAGATCTTGTCGATCCGACAGCACTTACCCCTATGATATTCCTGCTTTGAATCAATTAGAAATACCAATTATTGACTTGCCCTTGGTCTTGTCAAGTTTGAATGATCTAGAATCAACAAATAGTGTCGGCCCCGATGGGGTGCCAAGTATACTTTTAAAATTCTGTGCTAGTGGTTTGGCTATTCCTCTGACGTTATTGTTTAATACTTCGTTGAGATTTGGATATTTCTCTTCGGCTTGGAGGCAGTCGTTCATTGATCCCCTACATAAATCTGGCAGTCTAATTGACGTTTCGAATTATAGAGGGATAACTAAATTAAGTGCTATCCCTAAGCTTTTTGAGAAACTGGTGACTAATGTTGTTTCTCACAGCGTTTCTTCTATTTTGAGTCCCAGCCAACATGGGTTTCATAAAGGCTTATCGGCCACGACGAATTTGACTCAGTTTACCTCACACGTTATTGATGGGTTTGTTCTGGGTAATCAAAATGACGTCATTTACACGAATTTTAGCAATGCGTTTGATAAAGTCAATCACGAGCTTTTGTTATATAAATTAGATAGAATTAGTTTTAGCTGTAATTTTTTGAAATGGATATCTTCTTATCTGAATAATCGTTCGCAGATTGTCAAATTCGGAAATTCTTGTTCTAGGCCAATTCTGGTTTCATCGGGAGTTCCCAAAGGTAGTCATCTTGGGCCTATACTATTTTTATTATTCATAAATGATCTCCCGGAGTCTATTATAAACTCTAGGATTTTGATGTATGCGGATGATGTGAAAATATTTTTGTCTTATAAACCGCTAGAATATTCTCATTATTTGCAGGACGACTTGGATAATTTTGGGTGTTGGTGTGACATAAACTGCATGGAACTTAATTTACGGAAATGCAAGCATATGCGTTTCTTTAGATCGAATCCGAAATTTGTCAGATATGATCTTATTGGAGCTGAGTTAGAGACAGTTGATTCTTTTGTAGATCTTGGTATTCTGATGGATTCGAAACTTGATTTCAACAATCATATTATGGCCATGGTTAACAGGGCGTATGGTGTTATTGGCTTTATTAAACGTTGGGCTAAAGAATTCTCTGATCCCTATGTGACGAAACAGTTATTTACTTCGCTCGTTAGGCCTATTTTGGAATATGGTTCTGTAGTATGGGACCCTCAGTATGGCGTCTATATTGACAGAATTGAATCAGTTCAGAAGCAATTTTTATTGTTTTCATTGAGACACTTACATTGGAATAGTGATTTTGTTCTTCCCCCCTATTCTAGTAGATTGAAGTTGATTGACTAGCCCTCCTTAAAAAGTAGACGAATTATGCTGAACACCGTGATGGTATTTAAGGTTATAAATGGTGATGTCTCATCTGAATATCTTATTTCTAGGATTAAGTTTAACGTGCCATTTAGACCAACTAGATACTATCAGTTTCTTCATATTGATATTCAGCGTACGAATTATGCTTCTGCGCAGCCCATTCGTAGAATGTGTATTGATTTTAATTCATTGTACCACATCATAGATTTTGGTGTCGGAATCGATACAATAAAGTCAAGGATTCTCTCGTACTTGAATGTTTAGTACTCTGTTTTAGTATTATTAAATGTAATGTATTGCTTCTATGTCAAATGTTAGCATTAACCTTTAGTGTAGTTTGTCTTTGTTTTGTTTTTGCCGGCTGAAGATATTTAATCTGTAGCCGGTATTCCACCCTCTACTGCTTGTCCACCACAGTTCGGACTGTGGTGTGTACGTTGTCCCTACGTTATGGGGACGAGGCCCTCTCGGTCGGAAGGGGCGGGATTGAGAGGCGTTGGGACCGTTCGAAAAAAAAATATTAAAACCTGAGACGATGTGGCCCACTTTTACCATAGATGTTTTTAGATGAAATATGATGTGTTTTACCAAATTTACAGAACATCAGTTATTTTAATATAGTCTCTAGAGAGGAAAGAGATAAAAGGAGCTAATTTTGTATGGGGCCTATATCTAAAGCTGAACCGCTCTGACCCACTTTTATCACAGATGTTTCTAAATAAAATATAAAGTACAAAGTAAAATATGAAGAAGATCGGTTGAAATATGTGGTCTCGAGAGCGCAAAAAAGTCATATCGAGAGCGAAATTTGTACCTGACCCAATTTCAAAATGTGTGGTTTCTAGAACGGAAAAAGTCTAATCGGGAGCGACATTTGTATGGGGGCTATATCTAAATCTGCACCGATTTACTTCAAATTAAATAGCGTTCATCCTTGGCCGACAAAACTTATATGTACCAACTTTGGTTAAAATCGGACAATATTTGCGACCTGTACTTTGATTACAAGAATAGATGGACAGATAAATCGACTCAGAAAGTGATTCTAAGCCGATCCGTATAATAAACGATGAGTCTACCTAGTTTCATTTTGGGTGTTACAAACAATCCTTTTGACTAAAGGCTACTTTTTTTGTAACCTTTCTTTACTATTGTGATAAGAAATTCCAAAAAAGTTGAAATTTTACAAAATTCAAATCAAATTTTCGCCATCTTTCAAATATCGCCCATTTGTATATTGTCTAAGCAGGTGTGATTAAATTAACTCACAAAACAATTTAGGAGTCTTGGTGTCGACTATACTCTAAAACAAGTTTTAATTTCTTATTGGAAGGGTCACGCCCACTTTCCGCCCATCTTTGCATAACTATTTACACTGGATCTACTCGCACAAAATTTCAGCACTCTAGGTGTTATAGAACTGGCTATATTCGATAATAGGTTTTAACGTCGTATGGGAAGTGCCACGCCTACTTTTCCAATACCGTACATTTTTCGCACAAGTACGCACATTGAACCGGATGCACTCACACAATTTTCAGCACTCTAGGTGCCAGAACTGACAATGTTCAATAAAATCGTATGCACACTGGTCCCAAATCCATTTTTATGGCATAAATTCGGAAAATAATATACTATCTTGTAATTGTGCACACTTGCTAGACATAAAAAATAAAATTGTACCGATCGCACCACGCCCACTATCACCTCCCATATAACTCCAATATATAATGAACACAATTATCACCCTGTATTGGTAAAGGGTGACCAAAAATAAAATTTTATGAAAGCTAAAAAGTATGAAGCTTAGTTCGCTTTGACAAAATGTGTTTTTCTGAACATTCTTACAAAAGCAAAATATAGCATACAAATATTCTACTTGACACTGCAATTTAAATAATTATTTCAGAAAATAATATAAAATGTCTACATGTGTACAGAATAGTGAATGGTACTTACAATACCATTAAAATAAGATCTTGATGGGCATCAAAAATGTGTGCTATGGCTAATCGAAAAATGTGCTAAAATAAAGTGGCAATTGTAGGAGTTTGCCAAAAAATGCTGACGAGATATTAATTCCACCATACCATACCATACTCGGACGAACACATTCACATTTACACTTTGAGTCAAGTTGATTCCTACATATAACTTTTGGTCCACGACATTTATAGGTTATGCTCACTACGAATCACAAAATTACAACGCCTATGAATACTGAAAAGAACACAGTAATCACAAAATGGTATAACTGCTTTAGACCCGAAATAATCCCGCTTTTTTGAACGGCAAACTTTAAATACAATTCAGGCTTGCGTTGTTGCCACCTAGTTTTTTCCAATACATTTTCTTGATTGCTTGGAGGTATAAATAAAATATGTACACATTCAAAAATTTACCAATTTAAAATTTTTGAATTTCTGCCAAAAAATATGGATTTGTGAACAAAATGGTATGTGAGGTACCACGCCCACTTTTCGAATACCACCCATTTTTAGCACAACTACGCACATTGATTCTAGATGCACTCTCACAAGATTGCAGCACTCTAGGCGTCAAGGTGTTAGGCGTTAGAACAATATTCGATAATAGGTTTTAACTTCGTATGAGAGGTACCACTCCCACTTTTTCAATACCGCCCATTTTTGGCACAACTACACACATTGATGCTAGATGCACTCACACAAAATTTCAGTATTGAAGCTTTCATAGAACTTAACATATTCGATAATATGCTTTGACTTCGTATGGGAGGTGCCACGCCCACTTATCTAACACCGCCCATTTTTGGCAGAACTGTGCAGACTAACAGTTAGTGAACTTTCACAAAAACTCAAGGCTCTCGCTGCACTCCGAATATGCTAATTTGTAAAAAACGAATAAATCCACAATTTGCCACGCCCACTGAAAATAACAAAAAACATATACCGCGCCGCGTACCGAACAAAAAAATAAACCCAAACAATAATAGCAACAACGACAGTGGCGGGAGCATCATCAACATCAACGTATCAGCAACCGCGCATTATTGAGCACACTTTTGATGTCCTCTGCGTGGAGTGTCCGTTGTCCCCTTTCCCCTCTTTAACGAATCCCATTCGTGTAGTCTAGTTGACATTCTTTTCTTCTCTTTCCCGAATCCCATTTGTAGTCTAGTTGACATTCTTTTCTTCTTGTCGTTGTTCGCCCAAGGTTTGAGGTGAGTCAGCAACGGCAGGAAGAGGGGTTTGTCAACTGTAGCTACATACTGACTTTGTTTTGAAAACAAAAACACGGAAAACACGTACTACATTTCGGATTTGTGTATAGAAGTCCAAACGCGGGAAGGGAGGTATCCTAAATGGCTTTAACGCCCTTTCCGATTCAATTACAAAAATTTTAGAGCATTGTCCTGACAGCGATTTCAATGTCCATTCCTCTTGACTTGCCCATTCGAGTCACTCAACATCGGAGGGTCAATACGCCGAGCTTTTTGCCGCTCATAATGATTTTACGCAACTAGTGAATGAACCGACTCACATTCCGTGCGTCCAAGGGCAGCACTCAAATATTCTTGATCTTTTCTTAACTCACACCCTACAAAGTATGAAATTAACGTTCTAGCACCTCTTGGTAATTCTGCTCATTGTATTGTTTCGGCATCCTTTTCGTATTCCGCTCTTCGTGTCGCTTCGACCTCAGCCTCAAAGCGGACAATATATATATACGAAAGGGCACGTTGGGCCGAGCTCACCAACTTTTTCAGCATTTCAATTGGAAACTTTGCTTTCTAAATGGCGATATAGATGCTGCGGCTAAAATTATTATAAATATTATCTTGATTGGCATGAAGTCATTTATTCCAATTAAAGTTATTTCGAATAAACCATCTAATAAAAGTTGGTTTAAGTAGACATGCAAGACTGCTGTCAGATCCATAGAGGAAGTGTTCAGGAAATGGCGTTTAAATAAAAATGCTACCACTGATCTGCTACGCAAGCAGACAAGAACCACGTGTGCCAGGTTACTTAGACGTGAAAAGTTTCTGTACGACCAACGTCTTCGTGCCAAAGTTCTTGCTTCTCCCAGGGGAAGTAAGAGCTTTTGGTCATTTGTAAGAAGAGTAAAGGATAACTCCTCATCAGCCCAACTCTTGTTAATGATGACCAGTTATTCACTAACCCGGTTGCCAAAGCTAACCTATTGGCTGGTTGGTTCAAACCCCCCCCCAGATAGGTTTCGAACATATACTTTTTAAAACCTTCTACACTTTCTGAAGGAATAAAATATAGAATTTTTAACGTCTTTTTAAAATAACTCGTCTGAAATGGTAATCATAAAAATACGAAAAATACAAAAAAAAAATCGTGGACACTTTCTTGAATTTCGGGCAAAGGTTATGAAAAATACAAACAAACTAAACGAATTGTGCCAATTTCATGATTGTGTAGTGCTAATTTCGCTAATGGACACCAAATTGTTCGGAACATTTTCATTTTTATTAACCGATACCACTTCTTGACATTCGACTAGAGGTATATCTTATGAACTTTTAATTGTGTACTGCAATAAAAGTTTGGAAATTTAATAACAAAATCGTTTAGTAATTTTAAAAAAGTGTAGATAAGAATCACTATGATATCATAATGAAATCTAAAATATTCCTAATAAAAGGAAATAATTTGCGTGATACTTGTAGAGCGATGTGTCCTATTTTCATTACAGATGCAACAACAACGGTTTCTGTTACTTCCAATGTTTTGGGAGTTTGCAATTATAATACAAATCCATTTCGACAAACGAAGAAAACTGTTTGATATACATAAACTTATTTATCTTTGTTCATTTAGAACAACTGATGACATGTTTACCGCAAACAAACTAATTTTTCCCATAAAAGAAACTAAAAAACGATGTTCACGTGTCTAAAATTTCGTTTCTACGAAATGCATTTTTTCTCTGCGTGTAGGTCACTATTTTAAAATCTACTTCAAAGTTGCGAAACAATAAGAAATGAGTTTTAACTTACTAAAATTTTTTTCATATTTATCACTTATGCCAAATATTTTTCAGAGTTACTATTTTTTGTACATATGTAACAAGTATTATTCAGAAGAGAAACACCAAATTCACAACAACAATACATAGGAAAACGAAACTCTAAAATACCAATTATTTGTCTTTTTTGGAATTAAAATTTCTAGTTGTTTCTTCTTGCATTTCATCGAATACAAAAAACTGTATTTGCTATTCGAATTTATACATATTTAAGATTATAAAAATGAAGAAACATTTCCAAATATTTTTTATTTAATCGGAATATGCGTATAAAGATTTTGAGTAAACATCCTGTTACTCATGTCCTATATAAATTAAAAACTCCAAAACTGTTTAGACATCCTATTTAGATCCATACTTTGTCAAAAAGCATATCCAATTTTCTGCATTTATCATATAAAAAATGCGGGACTGAAGTGTTTATCGCCGAGGAATTTGATCGTTTTTTGTGTAATATTTATTCAATATATATATCGAGGGCTTATATTCAAAAGTGGCTATGAACCATTTTCTCGAAAATGAGCTTTTGAAGCCAAACTATGCTCAGATTTGTATGTAGTCTGTCATATAAATTTGGAAAAGATTTTTTTTCTAAAGCCATTTTTTTTAATTTTCTGATTTGGCTATCCACTCACACGTTAGTTTTGACTGCATAAGTGGCTATAATAGAAATAAAATAGTTCAACAATGGAGCACCATAAAACCTAAGGTTATAATTCGCTACAACGATTTTATTTAAAACATTTTTCTAGATTTAGGGCATATCGTACTATCAAATTCCATCATTTCGCGATAATAGGCTGAAATAGGAAAAATAGTGGCTGTAAAGTCAAAAATTGTGAAAAGTGTATTTAGAAAAACCGGCGTAACTTTTTATTATATTGAGCATACCAAAATATTTCTTTGGCATGTGATTGCTTACTTTGAAGTTTCAGAATTATGAATGAAGAAAGTTAAAATATAAGGAATTGCAACGGCGAATTTTGGATTTTTCATCAATTGCAGCGATTTTCGCGACTGGCTACATATATGTTACAAACGACCAAATGGAATCTTTAAATTCGCTGTGTACATCACAGAAAATGCGTTTTCTATACAACATTGCCAAGATTTCATGAAAAAAGTTATGGAGTTTACAATAAATCTTATTATTATTTCAACATTCATAGTGCTCAATTTTAAACATAAAAAAGTGGCTATGAACCATGAAACCGCGAATAATAGGAAATTTTGAAAACTTTTTAATCGTAGCAATTGGTAATCCTTTTTAGAGTAAACTGTAGAAGAATGATTAATAATTTCTCTTCAAATTAACGAGAAAATCAGTTTTTTCGCTCTCCTGAAAAGTTATGTTTTTGTTCATAGCCACTTACGAATATAAGCCCTCGATATCTATGTATCTAATTTCAAGCAACTATTTAAAAAAAGTTCTACAGTTAGAGAACAAGTCTGTTAATAAAAGCAGCGATTGTCTATCAGCAAACACTTTTCTGCTATTGCAGCTGTTTTTTTGGCATAACAGCAGTTTTCTGCAATCGTACATCACCATTCACACTGCTAAAGAGTTTGCAAATGTTTACTGAAATGTATGCCGAGTTAAGTATTAATGAACTTATAAAAAACATTTGAAATTGTTTAAAAAATTCTTGAATATTAATCTAAGAAGCAATTCTCGTTCGTTTGCAGAGACTTATTTCTTAAATAATGTAGTAGTTTTTAGCTCTACAAAGTAATTTCTGTATATGCATTTTTTAATTTATTATATACATTATCTAAGACCTTTATTTAGTTTTTTAATTGTACATACTGCAATATTGTTGAGTAGTTTTTTTAGCCATGTTAAACAAGTATTTTATATGCATTTTGTAATTTGTTTTAAATTGGCCCGATGGCTTTGAATTACAAGTTGAAGTAAATAAATCAAATCAAATACTTTATGAATTATTCTAAACAACCACTGCGAAGGCGCCTATCTAGCCTTCGCAACAATCATGGAGTAATAGCTCAACTCCTTATGGCAGAGGTATCATTGAACTTTTGAGAAATATTTCATGTTGTCATTTTTTGTATCAGTTTTGCATACTCCGAAGCAAAACTATTTGTTTGATTTTTTAGTTAAATTGAACTTATTTCAATTTCACCTTTTTTCCTTGTCTAAAATAAATTTTTCCTCAGTTTAAGTAAAAATTTACTCGTTTTGAGGAAAAAACAAGTAAGGAAAGGCTAAAGTCTGGCGGGGCCGTCTATATGATACACTCCACTTTCTATCCTATTACAATTCAATTCGGTAAAAAAGTGAAATCGGGAAGGATTTTGGTATCCTGTATATGTATGTGTTTGACAAAAAATGTTAAATCGGAAAGAACATCTGTATGGGGGTATATTGAAACATGGAACGCTGTGACCCACTTGTATGTTTATAGGTGAAATATAATATGCAAAGCTTGGCCAAAATCGGTTAAACATTTGGGAGCAACATTGTATATATATAAATAAATGTATATCTAAATCTGATATTGTGCCAATTTTAAACAAAACCGGGTACAATATGTGGTTTCTAGAGCGGAAAAAGTCAAATCGGGAGCGACATTCGTATGGGGGCTATATCTGAATCTGAACCGATTTGCCTCAAATTAAATAGCGTTCGTCCTTGATCCACAAAACTTGCTTGTGCCAATTTTTGTTAAGATCGGACTATAATTGCGACATGTAATTTGATTACAACAATAGATGGGCAGACAGAGGGACATACGGACATTGCTAAATCGATTCAAAAAGTGATTCTAAGTCGATCTGTATAATAAACGATGGGTCTAATTCGTTTCCTTTTGGGTGTTATAAACAAATGTCCTCAGTTTGAGTAAATATTTACTTGATTTGAGTAAACATTTACTTAGTTTTAGGAAATTTTCAGCAAAATTTTACTCAGATTTAGTAAAAATTTTCTTAGTTTTAGGAAAATTTTACTTAGATTTAGGAAAATTTCAGCAAAATTCTACTTATACTTAGTAAAAATGTACTTTGTTTCCTAAATTTTAGTTAATTTTAACTCATTATAGGGTTATATTTTTTATGAGTGTAGATGAAAACCCTCCCAGGGGAAAATCCTGCGCACGGGCCTGGCAACCTCTATCATTCATACTCATTCGATCATAGACCAAGTCGCCAAGAAATTGATTCGCTGATCCAAAGGTGTCGTCCATTTTAATGAACGGTGTAGATATTGAGCAATCAGATGCTCTCGATGTTCTTGGCATGAAAATACAACGCGATATTCGTTCAAAACATGTATTTGAAGTGTCGAAAGAAGCATTCAAATGTTTACGCTTTTTAAATCGATGTAAGAAATATTTCACACCCTCTGATCTTCTCAATATCTACACTACCTACATCAGACCAAAGATGGAATACAACTCCCACATACGGTCGAGTGATCCAGCTTCATCACTGGAGCTACTTGAACGTGTCCAGAGGAGGGCGATGGTGTTGATAGGTGACGGTAGGATATCCAATTCTATTGTCTCCCTTGAACACCGTCGTAATGTTGTTTGTGTGTCATTGTTCTATCAATACTTCCATGGTGTCTGTTCTTCGGAAATTCGTGATCTTATATCGTCCGTGAGAACGTTCGGTAGAGATACGCGACTCTCCAGGAACTCTCACCCATTTGTTGTCGCCGCACTATACATTACATAATAAATTCGTTCTTCGCCCGTACTATCCGTATGTGGAATCGACTTCCGGCATATATCTTTCCCTCCAATTACGACATTCAGAAATTCAAAACAGATGTCAACAGACACTACTCCCTCTTTCCTCTACCTGATCTGATCGCAATGCACTGAGTGTTGGTTAAGTGAAAAAAAAAACTTAGAAACACAGATTCATTTTTATATATAGCCTAGCTTTTCTACAAACAAACTCAAATGTGGAATTTTATTGACAAAATAACATTTCAACCAATTCCGATTAAGAATCGATTCTCAGGCCCGATTCTTTGATTATTGGACTTGATTACCATGCATTAATGTATGCATATAACTTAATTACTTAATCGGTTATTACAGAACATTGGTACCTGTAGCCGAACTTAGAATAGATTTGCAAGCGCTTCGATCTTCTGCGCTACTTCTCCAATTTGTGACACCAAGTTTCGAGATGGCTTCCTCCACTTGATCTTTCCGTCGGAGTTTTGGTCTTCCCCTTCTGCATGAGCCGTTACTAGGTTCATATTCAAATGACTTCTTATCTGGAGCATCTTCACTCTTTCTCAACGATATTCTCCTTCAACGCAGATTGGTCCATAGATTTTACGAAGAATTTTTCTCTCGAATACTCCAAGCACTGCCTCATCTGCTTTCGCAAGTACCATGCTTCAGAACCATATACTAGTACAGGTAGTATTAGTGTCTTCTTTCTTAAACTGTTTGCTTAGTCCGAAGTAGCATCTATTAACCAGTATTGTTCTTCATTTTTTTCGAAACTTATGTTGTTTGTTTTGTCTATGGCGGTACCGAGGTAGATAAAATCATCTCAAAGTTGTGGTTTTAAACTTCCACTGTTTGTCCGAGCTGGAAGTCCTGGTGGTAGATACCATCCACTTGGTTTTATATCCGTTTACTGCCAGACCGAAACTTCGCTTGATACTGAACGGCTCGAAGAGATTCTTTCCTATTTTAACTGAGTCGCGTCTATCTTTCCGTACGTCCGTCTGTCTGTCCATCTATTCTTATAATCAAAGTACAGGTCGCATTTATTGTCCGATCGTACCAAAAATTGACAGAAGTTAGTTTTCTGGGTCAAAGACGGACGCTATTTTTTTTTTCACTGAACCAACACTCAGGGGATGTCCCCAATAAATGCAGCGCATTGCGTTGGCGGAAGGAAAATACGGTATTGGAAGGAGGAAAGAGGGAGTAGTGTTTATTGACTTTTGTTTTAAACTTCTGAACATCATAATTAGCTGGGAAGATATCTGCCGGAAGTCGATTTCACATACGGATAGTACGGACGAAGAACGAATTCATTCTGTAATGTGTGGTGTGGTCGGTAGTCAAATTTATAACAAATGGGTGAGAATTCCTGGAAAGTCGCGTATCTCTACCGAACGTTCTCACGAGCGGTATAAGATCACGAAACAAACGCCATGAAAGCCCTCCTCTGGACACGGTCAAGTAGCTCCAGTGATGAAGCTGGAGCACCCGACCATATATGGGAGTTGTATTCCATCTTTGGTCTGATGTAAGTAGTGTAGATATTGAGAAGATCAGGGGGAGTGAAGTATTTCTTACACCGGTTTAAGAAGCCTAGACACTTGAATGCTTCTTTCGACATTTCAAATACATGTTTTGTCCAACGAATATCAGATTGAATTTTCATGCCTAGAACATCAAGAGTATCTGATTGCTCAATATCTACACCGTTCATTAAAATCGACGACACCGTTGGATCAGCGAATCGCTTGTGAGACAACAAGGAGCACTCGGTCTTAAGTGCATTAAAATCTACTCAATTAATTTGACCCCATTCGGAAATGGCCAGTAAATCCTGGCTGAGAGACTCATCCATCAGTAGTCTTTTGTCTTCAATTTCTTGACGAGTTGGTCTATGATCGAATGAGTATGAATGTCAGAGGTTGCTGTCATCCGCAAATGAGTATATTGGATTCGAAGTCCGATCCAATAGGTCGTATATGAAAATAAGAAAAAGGGAGGGGGAAAGGACAGAGCCCTGTGGTACACCTGCTGTTAACCTATGCTCATCGGATGAGAACCCATCTACAACAACACATATAGTGCGATCTCTGAGCTCGAAGCTGCGATCTCTGAGCTGAAGCTCGATATAAATCGAGAGAAGTCACTACCAACACCAAAAGCGATAAGCTTTGATATGAGTGTGCCGTGCCAAACTCTATCAAAGGCCTTGGAGATATCTAGAGTAACGACCTTACTCTCACCAAGCTTGTGAATAGATCGATTCCACTTTTCGGACAGCAGTGTCATCAGGTCTCCCGTAGATCGATTCCTACGGAAGCCATACTGTCGATCATTAAGTAAGTCATTAGTTTCTAAATACCTCACAAGATGGTGGTTAACCATACTCTCCATAACCTTCGAAAGCGCTGAGCAAATCGCGATAGGTCGATAGTTAGCAGGATTATTAGCCTCACCTTTTTTAGGGATGGGCTGGATGTTCGCAATCTTCCAACGCGCTGGGAAAACCCCTGCACGGTATGCAAGGTTGAAAAGATTGCGAAGTGGACTGGCAAGCGTCGAAGAGCACTTACATAGGACAAGTGCTGAAATGCCATCCGGGCCCGGAGATTTATTTACGTCGAGATTTGCGAGAACCCTTTTAACTCCACGTGTTCGAAAAAATATCTGAGGCATGGAACTAGATACATTTTCGATTACGGGGAGTGGTTGATTGCTTTCCGGCAATGATGAATTCCTTGCAAACATTTCAGCCAATAGGTTAGCTTTGGCAACCGGGTTAGTGAATAACTGGTCATCTTTAACAAGAGTTGGGATTGATGAGGAGTTATCCTTCACTCTTCTTACAAATGACCAAAGCTCTTACTTCCCCTGGGAGAAGAAAGAACTTTGGCACGAAGACGTTGTTCGTACAGAAACTTTTCACGTCTAAGTACCTTGGCACACATTGTTCTTGTCTGCTTGCGTAGCAGATCAGTGGTGGCATTTTTATTTAAACGCCATTTTCTGAACGCTTCCTCTTTGGATCTAACAGCAGTCTTGCATGTCTGGTTAAACCAACTTTTATTAGATGGTTTATCCGAAATAACTTTAATTGGAATATATGACTTCATTCCAATCGAGATAATATTTTCAATCATTTCAGCCGCAGCATCTATATCGTCATTTAGTAAGCAAAGTTTCCAATTGAAATGCTGGAAAAATTTGGTGAGCTCGGCCCAACGTGCCTTTTCATATATATATATTGTCCGCTTTGGGGCTGGGGTCGAAGCGACACGAAGAGCGGAATATGAAAAGGATGCTGAACGAGGTGCTAAAACGTTAACTTCATACTATTCAGGGTGTGATGTTAAGAAAAGATCAAGAATATTTGAGTGTTGCCCTTGGACACACGGAATGTGAGTCGGTTCATTCACTAGTTGCGTCAAATTATTATGCGCGGCAAAAAGCTCGGCGTATTGACCCTCCAGTGTTGAGGAATCGAATGAGCAAGCCAAGAGGAATTGTGGACATTGAAATCGCCAGCAACCACAATTTCACTGCCAGGACAATCCTCTAAAATTTTTGTAATTGAATCGGAAAGGGCGTCAAAGCCATTTAGGGATAAATTCCTTTCCGCGTTTGGACTTCTATACACAAATCCGAAATGTAGGGAGGAGTTAAATTCTGGATTTTCTGAGCTTAAGTTATGCTGGCTCTGGAACACTATATTTTTACGTACATATACCACAAGACCTCTGTGGGGGATAAAAAGAGTTATGTGAAAATCCTGTGGATTAGAATCCTCACACACCTGGGTCTAACAAAGAGCAAGAACATCGGGCCGATGGAAATGAGCGTGAGCGTACACGGCAAAAAAATTCGATCTAAGCCCTCGTATGTTGGCAAATTGTATTTTAAACTTGCCAACCATTATTATTTAGAGAAAAAAAAAACTGAGTCAAAATATGTAACCAAAATTGTCACACCTCACAGTGAAGTACGGCTACTGTTGTTGTTTTGATCATCATTTGCTGCTCCCGCTGATGACGATGATGCCGTTGTTGTTGTTTTGTTTTGGTACGCGTCGCAGTAAGAGCAAGAACATCGGGCCGATGGAAATGAGCGTGAGCGTACACGGCAAAAAAATTCGATCTAAGCCCTCGTATGTTGGCAAATTGTATTTTAAACTTGCCAACCATTATTATTTAGAGAAAAAAAAAACTGAGTCAAAATATGTAACCAAAATTGTCACACCTCACAGTGAAGTACGGCTACTGTTGTTGTTTTGATCATCATTTGCTGCTCCCGCTGATGACGATGATGCCGTTGTTGTTGTTTTGTTTTGGTACGCGTCGCAGTTTTCGTTTGTTCGTTTTGTTATTGGTTATTTTTGCATGCAGGTATGTTTTGTTGTTGTTATTGATTGGTTGTCTATTGAAATTATTTGGAGCACGGCGCGGTTTTTGGTTGTTTGTGATTTGTTATTGTTTTTCCTTTTCTTATTAGTGTTTTGCGAATAGAATCTTGTAATTGATTCTATTATATGTTATTTAGTTGTAATATTTTTATGTGATTTTATATAATTATATTTTGACACTGTTTTGTTTAGAATTACATATTTTGACAAAAACTTTGACGGCACACAACACGGACGACAGATAAACGCATGTGCAACGGACGACGGACAAACAAACACTTTTTTGCTTTAAAACCCTCATATTTTATCAGTTTGACTCAAATTTAGTACAGGATTTTAAATTTCAACTAGAAACATATGTGAATAAAGTGGATCAGGTCTGTTTAGATTTATATATACCAAATACAAAATTCGGTCCCTATTTACGTTTTTATACCCTCCATGTCTTTGTGCTTTTTTTGTAACACCCAACAGGAAAAGAGTTAGACCCATCGTTTATTATACAGATCTGCTTAGAATCACTTTCTGAGTCGATTTAGCAATGTCCGTCTGTCTGTCCATCTATTCATCTATTATTGTAATCAAAGTTCAGGTCGCAATTATTGTCCGATCTTAAGAAAAATTAGCACAAGTGTTGTGGACCAAGGACGAACTCTATTTAATATGAAGCAAATCGGTTCCGAATTAGATATAGCCCCCTTACAAATGTTGCTCCCGATTTGACTTTTTCCGCGCTAGAAACTAAATATTGTATTCGATTTTCTTTGAATTTGGCACAACACCTTATAGTCCAACTAGAAATACTTATGCTGAAAGTCGATAAGATCGCTTGAGATTTAGATATAGCCCCCATACATATGTTGCTCCGATTTTTATTTTTGCAGTCTAGAAACCACATATTATACCCGATTTTTTTACATTTGGCACAACATCTTATAATCCAACTAAAAACGAGTATGATTGGTTCAGATGTAGTTATAGCTCCCATACAATAGAACATATTATAAACGATCTTTTTCAAATTTGTCTCAGCCTTATATTTCAACTAGAAACATCTACGGTTACAGTGAGTCAGATCGGTTCAGATTTATATATAGCTCCAATAAAAATTTCGCTCCGGATTTGACGATTTCCGCTCTACACTCCACACATATAGGACTCATGCAAAAATCGTTCCCGATATCGCTATTTTCCCCGAATTCAATTGTAATGTGGTAGAAAGTGGAGGGTATCATATAGTCGGCTCCGCCCGACTTTAGCCTTTCCTTACTTGTTCCACTATGGAAATCACATATTTTAACCGATTTTCCTTCAAATTTGGCACACATCTATGGTGAAAGTGGATCACATCGTTCCACGTTTTGATATAGTCCCTCCTATGGTGAAAGTGGGTCAAATCGATTCATAATATAACCCCCTTGTAATGGGGTTGGAAGAGGAGGGTATCATATAGTCGGCACCGAACGACTTTAGCCTTTCCTTACTTGTTTGTCTTAATAACAGAGAGAGATAAAGAATTGATGCTGTGCTGTCGATTAGACGTGCTGTTTGTTGTCACATAGGCCAAAAGAAACCCAAGTAAAACTAAATTTGTCAACAAACGAGGGTTGAGGACGATTTTTTTTCTGTATTCTTCCAGATTCATTTCCATCGACCGGATGCGCTTTGTGAGACTCAGGTACGTGAGGGTTCTGATCCACAGCATTTTCACGTGCCTGGGGATCACACCCTGTCGCTTTTTATTCCCCACAGAGGTCTTGTGGTATACGCACGAAATTACATAGTGTTCCAGAGCCAGCAACACTTGCAAACGCGGAAAGGGAGGCATCCCTAAATGGCTTCAACGGCCTATCCAATTCAATTACAAAATTTTTGGAAGGTTGTCCTTATAGTGAAATTGTGGATGCTGGTGATTTCAATGCCCATAAATCCTCTAGGCTTGCCCATTCGAGTCCCTCAACTCCGGTAGGTCAATAAGCCCAGCATTTTGCCGCGCATAATGATTCGACACAATTAGTGAATGAACCGACTAACATTCCGTGTGTCCAAGGGCAACACCTAAATATTTTTTGATCTTTCCTTAACTTCAGAAAGTATAAACTTAATGTTCTAGCACCTCTTGGTAATTCAGATCATTGTATTGTTTCAGAATCCATTTCGAATTCCGCTCTTCGTGCCGCTTCGATCACAGCCCCAAAGCGGGAATATATATATACGAAAAAGCACTTTGGCCGAGCTCAACAACTTTTTCCAGCATTTTAATTGGAAGTTTTGTTTTCTAAAAGGCGATGCTACAGATTATCGAAAATAATATACTAATTAGAATGAAGTTTTCTATTCCAAGCAAAATTATTTCGGATAAACCATCTAATAAAAATTGGTTTAGCAAGACCAGCAAGACTGCTGTCAGATCCAAATAGGAAGCGGTAAAAAAATGGCGTTTGGCTACGCAAACAGACAAGAGCCTTGTGAGCCAGAGTACTTAGTCACGAAAAGTTTCTGTGCGAGCAACAAGTAAGAGCTTATGGTAGTTTGTAAGAAGAGTAAAGGATAACTCCTCATCTATTCCAACTCTTGAAAAGATGACCAGATATTCACTAGCCCGGTTGCCAAAGCTAACCTATTGGCTGAAATATTTGCAAGGAATTCATCCTTGCCAGAAAGCAATCAAACACTTCCCGTAATCGAATACGTTTCTAGTTCCATGCCGTTGCAACTAAGAAATCTGACTTTTTGCACTAAACTTACCGACAGATTAGAGGCTGTCGAAATTACATAGAAGTGCGTTGCCATATAGGAAAATTTTGATATATTTTATGCACATTGCGATATATGTTGATATACTATTTCAAATTATAAGACATAATTATGCGCACTGTTTTAAATAAATACATTACATTCCCTCAGGGTCGGTTTCCTCCATTTGCAATTTATTGATTCCAGCTGCAGACCAAATGTCTGTACCATATTGATAAGATTGATTGGATATCCATTATGTTTCGCGTCCACAATGGAATTACACACCTAATTTCATGTTTCTATATACAGCCGCTTGATTGGTACCAGTTTTATTCCTTTTTTATTTTGACCCCAAAAAGTACGAATTTTAAAAATCCTCTTATTTTGCGTCTATGTCTAAACATTGAATTGCATGATTTTAGCCACATTGATCCTAAAGGTACGAATATCAAAATATATCATTATTTTTTGTGTCTACGCAGTTAGAGCAATGTACACAACGAACACACTTTTCTAACTGCATCCGTTCGGTTGGTACCTCTTTTATCCCCATTAGCCCCATTTTCCGTCTAAAAGTACAAATTTCTAAAAATGCGTTTATGTTTTGTATCTCCACAGTCAGATGAATGCATACACCGAATTTCACGATTTCAATTGTATCCCTTAAAAGCACGAATTTCGAAAAATCCCTCTATCAATTACTTGGTGGGATTTTTTAAATGCATATTCGGCAAGCGAGTTGTGCTTCTCATTCGTTTGTGGGAATCCTTTACTTAAAGAGGCCGGGTTTGATGTTGGAAAGTCGCTGTGAAGCTACCTGGGGAAACCTTTCACAGGGTGGAAATCATGATAGTGGCATTGTGCAGTCAAGTAATATATGTCACCATGCCACTTGCCACTTGAGCCAAGAAACTATCCCAGTTCAAATCAATTTTTACTTTTCTTTAAAATCGCAAAATACGAAAAGTAGTTAACTTTGGGCTAATTTCTAAAATATATCCTATTACCCAATGTTAGTATGTCAAAATAATCATTGGGTCCTTGTCTAATTTCATTTTTCATCGCTTCAGGAGAGCGAATGTATGCATAACCGAAAGTTTACGAAATATTGCCCTGGTTGAGGCAAAGAGGACAACCCTGTTTAGATGACCACACGGTGGACGAGGGTCCTCTTATCATCCAAATTTTTCCATGTGGACAAAACTTTATATCTAAATCCCACATTTTTCTCGCTTTCAAGAGCCGGAAGGTCAAAAATACCTTGAGCTTGTTATGGACCAGGATACGCGAATTGTCATGCGTAACCCTGACAGCCTGATCAAAGCTTCGATGGGTACCTGGAAATTTCGACACGATTCCACGTGCTTCCCCATGTCATACGCACCAGGTGACATAACCGTTCAGCATCACTTAGCCGAGTATTATTTATGTATATCGCAGTAAACAAGTCCTCCCTGTTCGCATAATTCGCAACTGACAATTTGAATACGGAGTGTGGAAATATTGATTTATTTTGCTGCGTTTTGCGGTCATCAAATCAGAAAAAAGTTCTTCAAGATTTGAAAAGGAAAATAATCTTTTAACTAGGTAATTCAAGAGAGCATATAAGTTATTTTTCGACGAAGTAGACTGGACCGGTGAAAATACAGTGTGTCGCCAATGTTATAACAATCTCATGGCAAGGTTGAGTGGAGGCAAAGATAGTAATCGCTAAGGTGATCATGATCATGTCGTCTAAATCGACATGCTGATAGGAACAAAATTTATAAATAACAACCACACTATCAGTGCTTACACCTGAAAATTTTATATCACCAATGCCGCCAACTCCAGATCGTAGAACAGAATTTACAGGAATGACTAGAGCAAGTGATGTTACTTATGATAATCTATTTGATATCGATTATGAACCACATGAGATGGACCACAACTAATAACACAAATGGAAATGCATTTCTTTGTGGCCATATCGCAGCCATATTTTTGACAGCGTTTTTAAAGCAAAGAAAAATCACACACATGTTAACTCTACGGCGTACCGCAAACGGCAAGCTGAATTTCAGAGCCTCTACGCTCTAAATGATGACAATTCGTTTGCTTACTGCAACGATCTAAAATCTTTGGTGGTAAAAATCAGGGTTTAAAATTACTAAATAATTTTCATTCCAGAATGCGTTATTTGCTGTGACTGCGAAAATGATTTGCAAAAAAAAATGAAATGAAACAGATACACACAAAATGATTGGTTAGCAACGACAACGACTTCGGCGAACACACAAGTCGTTTGCAACAGCATTTTGCATGCTAACGAACTGACATTTTCGAAGCAAATTTTCTGATTGCAAAATGAAATGAATATGCGTCAGTCGTTTGATTTTGCTGTTTAGTTGTTTGCGGTGGTACTCATTTGACTTGTGTGTTATTTGACTACTAAGTAAAATTTTTGATATTTCTTTCATTTATTCGAAGGAAACAATTTTTTATAATTAGTAATTTAAAAAAAGTAGAACAAAATAAAAAAAAAATTCAAATACATTTATATATATTGTTAATATTTTTGATTATAACAAATTATTTACTTATAAGTCTTCATTTTGATCTCAGTCAATATCTTCAAACAGCGGTAATTGATCTATAGCGCTATCAAGAAATGATGGGTTAAGTTTAACAATAAGGACGTTTTCCAAAGTTTCGTGATTGAGACGATTGCGGTTATCCGATAAAATTAACTTTAGAGAAGAGAAAGCACGCTCGATTGTTACCTAAAAATTAGATGTTTAAATGTGTGTCACGGAATATTCTAATCATTAATAAATCATTTACCTGAGTGGGTGGAATGGCAAAGCAAATATTAGCTAGTGCAAATAATTCTGGATCGGTAAATTGCTTTCCATACCAAAAATCCAGTACGTTTGTTTCAACCCGTTGATATGGTACTTTAAAATTTTCAATTTTGGAATATGCGTCCATGTCGTCATCATTTTGAGGTTGAAAATTGTGCGACAGGTATTGATTGAGGAATTCATCCTCTTCTTCAAATCCTTCAGATATTTGACTGATGTTAGCATCACTAGCATTTGTTGTGTTTTCGGGTATTATGGAACCAATTGCTTTTACTCTATCATAGAGTCTTTTTAAGTAAATTATTGCTTTTTGTTTTTGCTCTGGAGTTAGCGTGTAACTAAACCGTGGGTCTAAGAATAAGCAAGCGTTTAAGCTTTCATTTGTTAAGAGCTTGGTAGTTCTGCATGCAATGCAGTTTAAAAGCATATCTCCGATTTTTTTTATAAAAGAATCGTTATTATCGGCATTGTTTTCAACAACCTTCTTGGTCATTATTTTACACTTTAACCATTGTGCATAAAAATTGCCATAGTGCAATTGCTCCTCTTGAAATTTGATTATAGTTTTCTGCAGTGGTTCAAATACGGCACAATAGCTACTTACAAAATCCCAAAATTCAGTACTCAACTCAAAATTTTCGTCATGAGATTTGTTTTGAATGGAGTCGACATTTTCTAAAACCTCCTTAGCTTTATAAATGTTACATATCATATTGTATGTTGATCCCCAACGTGTTGGACAGTCGAGTTGGGGCAAATTGAACTTCTTCAGTTCAAAAATCTCGCGGTAACCATTACTATTTTTTTAATATATTTTACGAAGTTTCGACAGTTGATTAAGAAGCTCTTTATGTTTGTGTCTTTTGTAACATCTAGAGCGCACAGTTGCGCAGTATGTGCTGCACAACGACAAATTTGTATATCTCCTATTTGAATCTTGGAAAAGTTCAATGTTGTGTAGGTACACCTCATTTGATTCCTCTTCCTCAACAGTTTCGTACGATGTTTGGAAAAAACTGCAGTGAGACAAAATCTTCGTAGTTTTAATCATATTTGCGCCATTATCTGATGTGATTGACACAACTTGATTGAGATTTACGTTGTATTTACTTAAAACGTTGACGATTTCTGTCGCTAAATTACGAGATGCAGTGCCTTTTAATTCAACCATACCCAAAATTGTCGACGTGATTGTATTGTTCTTTATATATTGCGCACTTAGTCCAAATATGTTGCGTGACAATCTCGTGGCACTGTCAATTTTTAAAGATATTAAACGATGTTTAAGCTCCATTTTAATGCTATTTTTTATGTCAACAACCACCGATTTTAAAACTGTTTTGCAGTTGCTGCTGTTTAATCGAAAATTTTTATTAATTTTTTCGCCCAATCCACGGCAAATGGGGTCTATTATGTTTCTCATGTTGTCTGAATTCAATACATTAAACGGAACACTGTCTTCGGTTACCAGGCCGATGTAACTTCGAAATAATTGTTTCTTGCTTATTTCAATTTTAACCATTTGTTTTCGGAATTGCTTTTTAATTATTTCATTGGAAACCGTGCTAGATGTTTCAATATCACTTATGGAGATTTCATGCATATTTAGTAAATGTGATTTTAAATTAAAAATTCTATTTTTTTTTCAATTTATTTCCGCATATTTTGCACTTTGCATTTTCACTTTCAGCACAAATGTCAAATTTTTCCAATATTAAACTTTTGTTTAGCCTTGGTGCCATTATGCTAATTTTATTTTTCTTTTCTTTTATTTAATTGGAGTTGATTATCAATCAACAAACACACTTGTTTCGCACACCGAAAACGACTAAATAGCAAATTCAAACGACTGACGCATATTCATTTCATTTTGCAATCAGAAAATTTGCTTCGTAAATGTCAGTCGTCAGTCGTTTTCGTTAGCATGCATAATGCTGTTGCAAACGACTTGTATGTTCGCCGAAGTCGTTGTCGTTGCTAACCAATCATTTTGTGTGTATCTGTTTCATTTCATTTTTTTCCAAATCATACTCATAGATGAAGCAGTAGCAGTAGTCGTTTGACAAAAATTGTTTATGCGTTCGTTATGCATTAGTCAATTTTTGCTGCAGTTGCTATTTTTTGTAAGCAATTTAAACACTGGTAAAAATCGCTAGTGAGTGGAGGTTATTTATTGATGGTTCTGTTTCAAGCTTGAAAGCAGTGTTGTTGCATGTGTCGAACCGAAAACCTTCCATTCCGCAACCAATGGGTATTAACATGAAAGAAAGCTATGAAACATTGAAATATATAATGAAAAAATCCAATACTACGAAAATAAATGGAACATTTGATGTGATTTGAATGTCATCAACATTTTTCAAGGGATCATCGATAAGAGTGTCTGTCAGTCCGTCGTCCGTGTTGTGTGCAGTTCAGTTTTGTGTTAAAATAAAAAAGAACAAATTCAAACAAAATACACAAATAGAACTACAGAAAAAATGAAAAACAACCAACAACAAAAACCGCTCCGCGCCGACCAAAACAAATAAACAACCAAACTAGCCAACTACCTAGCAACCTAACAATAACAACAACAGCATCAGCGGGAACAACAACAACGTTACAGCAGCATCCACAGCAGCCGCACATCACCAGAGATACAAGCCGACCGATTTTAAGCCGCCGCCGCCGCTTGGATCTGCACGAGCCGCGCCGCCGCCGATTTCGTCGACTCAAATCGACTTCAACACGCCGCCGATTTCATCGACTCATATCGACTTCAACCACGCCGCCGAGATTTGACGGAGTTCTAACTCAGTCAAATCTTACTACCAAAATAGACAACCCACTTAAAATTACAAAAGAAAATATAATGTCGACTTAGACAACCTACTACTGTGAAATATATTGACCTTTCTTTGAATTTAGTTTGAAGTTGAATGATTGTATTTTGATTTGAAAGCCGCATTTATATAAGTCAATTCCAGTACGCGTGGCCATGTATTCCTATAAATAACAATAAGGCTGTTTTTCTTTAAGACTGGATAACTAAGCTGTGATAAGAAAAAACCAAATATAAAGTTAAAATTTAACTCAAAATAAAAATTTCTTTTTTAAAATTATCACCAACAGCAATACAAATGTGTGTATAAAAACAAATTTTAACAAAAATATTTTATGTTAAAAATATTGGATTTATTTATGGTTATCGACCATAAGTCCGAAAAAGTCAACAGAAAATATTTTTTTTGAAAATTTGTTTTGATACAAATATTTATATTGTTGTTGCCGACAATTAATTTTTTTATTTTGGATAAAAAATTAAATTTTTATTAACGTTTTTGTTATCGCAGCTTCTTATCCCGGCTTAAAGAAAATCAGCCTTATTAAACAACAGCTTCTCTATTGTGCTTCTTTAGTGTGTCAAAGTAGGTATAGTATTATCATTCATTGGAAAGATTATGATATTCAAGATGTCTGGTCAAATATGCCTCACACGAAAAGCTGTAATTGCAAAAATATTTATTAAATTCATCCATATTATAAATTTTGAGAATGGTTTCCCACTTCCAAAAAATATATGGGATAATAATATTAAATTATGGGAACATTGGCTAATATTAACGAATATTGAACTATAATATATATATATATATATATATATATATATATATATATATATATATATATATTAAATAAAAGAAAAGGTGTTAAAAACCAATACAAATTATTCCTTCAATTTTCCCAAAATTGTCAAATAAATAGGGGTGATCGAATGACAGAACGATCCGACAAATCAACCGAAACCCACCGCCGCCGACCCATTTTGAACAGCGCCGCCGCCGATAATTATGGTTCGGCTTGTAACTCTGCACATCACTGACCACATATTTTATGTCCGCTCCATAGTGTGTGCGTTGTCTTATTCTCTTCAAACTGTATGAGGAGGATACATATCAGAAGTGGGGAAAATATGAAACGAAAGGATTAAAAGTAAATGTAACAGGAGTCAACATCTGAATTGTACGAAGATTATGATGTAATCAGGTTTATTATTAGTTGAAATAAATTATAAGGCCAAGAAGTATAGGTTCTGGAATTAAAGTGGAACTTTATTCTTCTGCTTGCTTCAACGAATTGAACGAGCACGGGTTATATCAGTCCATACAGAAAATAAAATAATTAAACCTTCAATTACTAAAATTAGCTTTCTTCCAGGAAATGATCAACAAACATCCTAAAATCTGGCTACTTTTTATACTCTCCACCTAAGGCTGGGGTATATTTTTTACGGGACACTTTGTGGCTCTAGAGATGGCTTCATGGCTGCTCCGACTTACATTTCCACCAGGGAAGGTTCCATCCCGCCAAACTCTAGCCCAGTGACCGAACATATATTTATGGGGTCATTTACACAAAAACACTTAACACTCAGACGGACAATATCATCATCAGGAAAGCTTTATGTTTGTTTCCCATCGTCGCCCATCGTCGATGTCGGAACCAACATCGAAGTGAGTTCGGATCCGATATCATTTCGAAATCGGACTCAATTCTCGGTCCGATATCGAAGAGGGAATTGCTCCCGTTCTCGTGATCGATCTCGAACCGAAATCGGACCCGATCTCGAAACCAAATCAGAGAAGTCGGATCCAATTCGGATCCGATGTGCTTATTGGGAATAAGCACAAAGTCGAACTCGGATCCGATTCGGATCCGATTTGAGTCCGAGATGTCGGACTCCGCTTTCTCTGTTCCGATTCGGATCCGATTTGAGTCCGAGATGTCGGACTCCGCTTTCTCTGTTCCGATTCGGATCCGATTTGAGTCCGAGATGTCGGACTCCGCTTTCTCGAAATCATTTGGAGATCGGATAGGAACTCATATCTAAATCGGATCCGAACTCACTTCGATTTTGGTTCCTACATCGTTTTGAGTTCGGGTCCGATATCATTTCGAAATCGGACTCAATTCTCGGTCCGATATCGAAGAGGGAATTGCTCCCGTTCTCGTGACCGATCTCGCACCGAAATCGGACCCGTTCTCGAAACCAAATCAGAGAAGTCGGATCCGACTCGGATCCGATGTGCTTATTGGGTTATTATTTTATGCTAAATTATGCAGGATCAAAAATCGTTTCGGCAACGGATCAGAATTCATTTCGTTTTCGGATACGAAATCATTTGGAGATCGGATACGAACTCATATCTAAATCGGATCCGAACTCACTTCGATGTTGGTTCCGACATCGTTTTGAGTTCGGGTCCGATATCATTTCGAAATCGGACTCAATTCTCGGTCCGATATCGAAGAGGGAATTGCTCCCGTTCTCGTGACCGATCGCGGACCGAAATCGGACCCGTTCTCGAAACCAAATCAGAGAAGTCGGATCCGATTCGGATCCGATGTGCTTATTCCCAAGTGAGTTCGGATCCGATTTAGATATGAGTTCGTATCCGATCTCCAAATGATTTCGTATCCGAAAACGAAATGAATTCTGATCCGTTGCCGAAACGATTTTTGATCCTGCATAATTTAGCATAAAATAATAAGGCGGAACAAATTCAATTTTTACGCATTTATTTATAGCATAGGTAAGTTTAAACGATTACAAACTATCTTATAGTAATAAGCTGTTAGATTGCGATTAAGATTGGTAATCAATTAGATTACGTTTTAAAAATAATTGTAATAACTATATAATTCTCTATTAAACAATTCCTTGTCAATTAGTAATCAGAATTTGTCCTTGTCAATTAGTAATCAGAATTTGTTTGATAGAGAATTATATAGTTATTACAATTATTTTTAAAACGTAATCCAATTGGTTACTAATCTTAATCGCCATCCGAATCGGAACAGAGAAAGCGGAGTCCGACATCTCGGACTCAAATCGGAACAGATAAAGCGGAGTCCGACATCTCCGACTCAAATCGGATCCGAATCGGAACAGAGAAAGCGGAGTCCGACATCTCGGACTCAAATCGGATCCGAGTCGGAACAGAGAAAGCGGAGTCCGAAATCTCGGACTCAAATCGGATCCGAATCGGAACAGAGAAAGCGGAGTCCGACATCTCGGACTCAAATCGGATCCGAATCGGAACAGAGAAAGCGGAGTCCGACATCTCGGACTCAAATCGGATCCGAATCGGAACAGAGAAAGCGAGAAACCGAGATGTCGGACTCAAATCGGATCCGAATCGGATCCGAGTCCGACTTTCTGCTTATTGGGTTGGAATATGAGTCATATACTTATTAATATATTAAATTTTAATGTCATATTACTTTTCATCTAATTGTTGCTTATTTCACCACATATATACTAAGTAATAAATTCATTAATAAATATAAAAATAAAACTCCCAATTTTTACTGCAAACCTGAATCGAAAGCGTCCGAAATCTCGGACTCAAATCGGATCCGAATCGGAACAGAGAAAACGGAGTCCGACATCTCGGACTCAAATCGGATCCGAATCGGAAGCGAGAAAGCGGAGTCCGACATCTCGGACTCTAATCGGATCCAAATCGGAACAGAGAAAGCGGAGTCCGACATCTCGGACTCAAATCGTATCCGAATCGGAACAGAGAAAGCGGAGTCCGACATCTCGGACTCAAATCGGATCCGAATCGGAACAGAGAAAGCGGAGTCCGACATCTCGGACTCAAATCGGATCCGAATCGGAACAGAGAAAGCGGAGTCCGACATCTCGGACTCAAATCGGATCCGAGTCCGACTTTGTGCTTATTGGGGGGTTATTAGGTATTTCATATTCGAATCAGAATTTAATATTCGGTCGATTTGCCTTTGCGGTTAAACAGACTTCCCAACGACAATCTCCTATTACCAATCGATCAGAGTATTTCTCTTGGAATATCATCAGTAACAATCACACGTAGTGCCTTCTAATTAGATACAATCTGTCTTGTAACAATTTCAACGTAAGGTTCGGTATCTGACTAAGATTATTGATCAGTGGCCTAAGGAACTTTAGTACGCTCGGCACAGATCCAACATGCTACGACAATGAATCGAATGTGCACATGCACTGAGTCGGAATACGATGATACAATACTTGAGATTTTCCTCTACAGTTTGATGTCTTTCGCGTGACATGTTCCTAGTGGTTATCCTTGTAAGTTCTCGATTTCATACATATTGTTGCCAAAGGGTCTCACTATGCTGTATTTGATGAATTTTGGAGCGAATTTTGCATTAAAATTTTTCTTGAAATCGCTTAACCCGAAATTCCGCTTAAAAAACTCCTGGCCTGGTGTTATGTTCAAAATATGCGCCATCTTCTTATATCTATCGGCACTCTTTTCGTAAGCCTGATGCATATTTTCACGAATCTCTCGTATCAAGTGCAATCGGTAATGTCTGTTCATATTTTTCAATCCGTAGTAAGTTAGGGAACCTAGTATCCTTGTCAGTTTGTAGTCTGATCCACTGGTGTGTAAGTGGTAGCCGAATAGGGCAAAAAATGGGGTCGTACCAGTTGCCGCATGAACAGCAGTTCACAGCGCATATTCAATTTCCGAGAGGTATAAATCCCAGTCACTGTGATCTGTCTCTAGATATGATCTTATAGCCGCCAACACGGACTGGTTAACCCTTTCGGGGGCGTTCGATTGTGGGCCGTATGGAGCTATTTTAATATGGTTAATCCTATACGTTTCTATAAGGTCCATGAAGTTCTTAAACGTAAATTGAGGTCCGTTGTCGCTATGGATAGCATCAGGTACTCCAAATTTGTGAAAAATTTCATGTATTAGAAATTTCTTCATGGATTTTAAAAACGTAAATTTTGTTAGGTGGTCAACCACAATGAATATATAAGCATTCCCATTTTTTTGATCGAGGGTATTTACCAAGAAAATCTATGTAGATTTTTTGAAAAGGCCGTTCCGTAATAACTTCCTGCCCTGTAGTAGGCAACAAATGCTGATTTGCCGGTTTCGATTCTTTGCAAGTCTGACAATTAGAGATAAATTGTCGAACTTGGGACGTCATTTTTGGCCAATAGTAAAACTGTCTTAAACTGTTTAAGGTTTTCGTTATTCCCCCATGCGATGTAGTAGCCGGGTTGTGTGCCTTCTCTATTAATGTAAAAGTTAATTTTTCCGGTACCCATAATTCCAGTTTACCTCAGAAAACTCCTCTCTATCGAAATTGGCCCTTTTAAAGATCATTCCGACTCTGATTTGGAGATCGGGTAACTATTCCTTATTAGCTTCTTCTTCTTCTTCTATAAGATTTTAATACTCCTCACTTTCAAATTCTGTCGTTTCAAAATCAAATATTTGGTCGACCGTTACTTCCGAGACCTCCCCAGCTACCGGCATTCGCGACAGCATGTCCGCCACGACATTTTCTTTACCCTTGCGGTGCTCGATAGAAATATCAAACGCCTGTAGTTGTAATGACCATCTCGCCAATCTCCCGCTCAGATCCTTCAGCCCCATAAGTCATTTAAGACTGGCGTGATCGGTTATTACCGTAAAACGCATTATCTCGACGTATGGTCTGAACCTTTTTATAGCTAATACGGCCACCAAACATTCTTTCTCAGTGACGGAGTAATTTTTTTGACATTTGTTCAACTTTTGGGAATAGAATGCTATTGAATTTTCCTGACCTGCCTCATCCCACTGAAACATTACATTACGCCCACATCCTATGCATCACACTGAATAAAGAAGGGTTTGGAGAAATCTGGGTGTCTTAGTACTGGGGCTGTCGTTAATTCCTCCTTTAAATCCTCGAACGATTCTATTGCCCTTGGTGTCATTTGGAACTTATCATACGTTTTTAGCGTATCTGTCAGGGCCGATGCAATAGAGGCAAAATCTTTGATAAATCGTCTGTACCACCCTGCGGTACCCAAAAAGCTTCGAACTTCGCATGGTGATTTTTGGATTCGTTTTTTCCTAATCGCACTAAATTTTCCGGGCATGTCTTGAGCATTCCTCCACCGATTATAAAACCAAGGTAGCGAAGCTCCTGGAAACAAAACATGTTTTTTTAAGTCCTATCGTTAATCCTGCATCGGCCAGACATTTCGCGACCTCTTCTAACATCCTCAAATAAGTTTCGAAATTGTCCGAAATAATAATCAAGAGGTCATCCAGATATACAAATACGTTCGTTTGCAGCCCGGCAGGGATGACTCTGTCCATCAACCGACACAGTCGTTGAGCCGCATTGCATAACCCAAATGACATTACTCTAAACTGGTACAGTGGTCGACCTGGTACTGTAAACGCCGTATAGGGTTTATATTATTCTTCTAGTTCTATTTGCCAAAATGCATGTTTCAGATCGACGCTGCTAATGTAGTGAATTTGGTCAATGCGACTCAAGATGCCATCAATGTTCTGTAAGGGATATGCATCCTTAACCGTTACGGCATTTAACTTTCTTGCCTCAAGACATAATCTATTCTTCCCCGGCTTACGAACTATTGTCGCCCTATTATTCCACGGACTTTCGATTTGCAGTATTGACTTTGGCATAGTACGGTATAATCGGTAGATGTTCTAATCTTGAGCGAATCTTGGCGTAGAAGAAGTCGTCAATACTCTCGCCTGGTTGTTGCTTTCGTTCAACCAAATCTCTCATGATTTCTAGATATGAACTGCCTCGAATGCTTCCCAACTTTTTACTTGGATAGTCTTCACCTGCAACCAGAACCAATCCCAGGCAGTGCCTTTGACTAACAAGTGGAAGCCGCGCAATATCTCCGAATCTGGAATTCTATGTTTTATCTGCAAATATCGCACTCAGAAAACAAAATCGGACAATCTTTTCTGATTTCCATCAAAAAACAGTCCGAACTTTTATTCTTTACTTGTCCTGGCCTCCCCTTGGTCTACACTTTGTAACTGACTCGGGTGTGCGTTTTGCCTATGCCCCTGGATTGACTCTTGTTGTACCGGCTCTACCCTTTGTCTTTCTATGTTTCGTTGTGGGTCCTGATATTGTTGTGTCTCGTTTATACTTCCAATCTGTGGATGTTGTTCCACTCGGGACATGGTACATTATTTTCAGCTGTGTTTTCCGTATTCCTATTTACTGACAACAACCTAACTGCTTCATTCTAACTGGCGATTGCATCGGAAACTCTACACATTTCCCTTTCGACTCGCTGTTGAATTGCCCCTTCTAAATTTCTTTGAAGATGATTGACACTTTCCTGTACCATTTGCCTCACTCCTGGGCTAAGGTCTACGCAATACATATCCTTTATATCGTCAATAGGGTGCTGATTGTTCTCTTTACGGTTTGTCAGTAGGGTTCCCTGATTGGTACCACCACTTGCAACGTCCACCATATCGACCATATTTTCTTCATACTGTTTAACAGTTGCCATGGCGTTGCCTCGAGGGTTTCTTCTAACGTACTTTTCTTTTACGACTGGGGTAGATCTATTGAGATGGAAAGCTTGTTCTCTCTTTTTCGCCGACTCCTTTGCTTTTTTTCTCTTGTGGGGTATTGCCTAAGCGATAACAACGACTTAAACTTCAGCTTAAGCAGCTGTTGCTCAGATCGAACATATTCACTCAAACTGGTACACCAACTCACGCAGACGGCATGTTTTTACAGAAACATTGGAAAAATTTCACTTTAATGATATATTTTGTTGTTGTGAGGCCTGGGTGTACTGGAATTGAAGTTATCGGTATTGCTATTTGCAAATTATATTGACTCTATCAATTGTTAAATCAATTGTTAGATTCATTCATTTATTCGGCTCTGAAGCAGAACACTAAATAGTTTAGAATCGCTCGTACTGTATGAAATGAAAAAAAATGTATGTGTTACTCATTTTCTTTTTATTCTAAAAAACTTTACGTACACCCTATTCACCATCAAGTTATTATCACCTCCTCATCTGCTAAACCTCCACTTTTCAGAAGAATGTTCATATTACATTGAATTAATCTTATTTGGAGGTCATGTAATTAAGCCATTTATCCCAGTCATCTTTGTTCATTGATAAGTAAAATCTCACATATTCGTTGAAAGTTCGGTGATTGAGATATTTGTCCTAAGTCAATCTTGCTATCATATCATTGATGTGTATTATAGATTTTCTTCCTTTAATGTAGCATCTCCCGGGGTTAATCTTGAATAACTAATATTTCCTGACGTCAGTGTTCTTCACTGGTACATTTATTCTGGGCTTACTATTTTTAATTTCTTGATCATGCTTGTTGACCTCGTCGTGACTTTCATCACCTGTCGTTCATCTCATGCTGATCAGTTTGGAACTTGGGTTCCTCATAGAAAATAAATAAGAAAGTGGGTAAATCGGGTCTAACCAAGAAATCCTCTCCATAGTCCGGGAGTCAGTAACGTTTTGTTACACTATAAGTATCACGGCTTAATCTTTTAGGATATGTTCCTTTCTTTTTGGAAAGAAAAAATGCATGTCTGGCAAGTGACTGTTCTAGTCCGCTATGCTCCGACTCAGCGAACTTCTTAGGCCTAGTTCCGGCGCACAGCATTTACTGTTAGGTGTAACAAGTTAAAATGCGTTAAGTAAAAAAACCGGCCCGAATTTTAAATACTCTCCACCACGGAGTGTATTACACGGTATTACCCGTAGATTAGAGGCTGTCGACTTTACACAGAGGTCCTATACTTCCATATTAACCATATTAGGGAAATTGTAATATTTTGTTATCCACATTACGATAATTGTTTTCAAACTGTAAGGTTGTTTAAAATAAATTATCATACTTTATTATTCACTCATTAAATCAGGGTCGATTTTCTTCTCTTGATTCCTGCTACAAATTCATTATGTTTCGCGTCTACAGTGGAATGTACACACCTGCGCGACTACGCAGTCAGACGAGTGTAAACACCGAATTGCATAATTCTAGTTACAGCCGTTTGGTTGGTACTAATTTTAACCCAATTTGATCGTAAAGGTACGAATATCAAAATATATTTTTATTTTTCATGTCTACCCAGTCTGAACAATGTACGCACTGAATTTCACTATTCTAAGTGCAACCGTTTAGTTGGTACCATTCTTATATCTTTCACCCCATTTTCCGCCTAAAGGTACAAATTTCGAAAAATTCCTGTGTGTTTCGCGTCAATGCATACACCGAATTTTATGAATTCAACTTCAGCGGTTCGGTTGGTATTTTTATCCATCTTTTGCAATTGTATCCCTAAAAAGTACAAATTTCGAAAATTCCTCAATTTTACGTGTCTGCGTTATTAGAGGGATGTACACACCGAATTTCGTGTTTGTAGCTGTTTTGTCCCATTTCAGCAGCCAAATCTTTTATTTACTTTGTGGTTCCTTCAAGATGAATGTACGCAACAAATTTTAAGTGGATATAAATCAGAAATTTAAAAAAATCTTAAATAATCTAAATATTTTCAGTCCTTGTTAAGGAAAATTTTTCCCTCTGGCCCGATTTCACCCACTTTCAATCCCAAGCGACCTACAACCATAAGACACATTGAACCTCTTAGCTCATTTCGTTTGGCAGCTAGCGTGCTTTCAACAGACATGGCTAGATCGTCTTAGAATTTAACCAGGACCCAGAATATATGTACTGTATAGGGTCTGTTGGAAAAATGTAAAGAAAAGACAGAGAGAAGTTCAAAATAAACATTTAGTTAAATGCCATTTGTAAATAAATTTGCATTCTATTAAATATAGATGCAAAATGGTCTTGAGCCAGGACAATATCCCAGTTCAAATCAAAATATTCGTATTATGTTTATAATCTTGATGGTCCTGGACTTGCAAATCGCTCTCTCTTATGTTGTGGATCCAAATCGTCGTCCGACATAGATTTAGAACATATGGTGCCCATAGGCACGTTGCTTCCAGACTGCCCTCCATCATCATCTTTTGATATTACCTATACAAGCAATGCGTCGAGTTTTTACCCTTTGTACTGTTTCCATGGACATTGTGGTTTTGTGAAACCGTTCTCCTTGCTCATCGGATTCAGTATGGAGTTGATCGATAAAATCGTCAAAATGAGAATGAATGCAGCTTTAATGTCATCGTTGTGCCAATTTTCTCAAAACAATACAGCATTTCTTTCACCCATTCTCTTGCTTCCGGCTCCGCGTCCCGATCCCCTCCCTAGACTCTGGTGCATACACGATTTCTAATGTCAAGGCCATTAAGTACGCCTGTTAAATCAAGACAAAAAATAAAGACAAGAAAGAAAAATTACAACAATACCTTTTTTAATTTTGTCATCGCTACGCTTTGCAAATAGTCGAATGCGTTTGGACAATTTACAACAGCTACTGAATTTTTTTAACGATTCCCAATTATGTGGAGCGGTGGCAGCAAGATGTCTTGAGTACTGTTAATTAAAGGTGCATTCTTCAGTTAATGTAGTTTCAATTGTTCCTCCAAACTTTCTCTTGGTCTCCACGAATTACATTGGTATTGATTCAGAGGTGTGCGCGAATCCCAATTACAAAGAAAACAAAAGAATTTTGGAAAGCCGCCCTTATCGATGATCCCTTGTAAAATGTTGGTGACCTTCAAATCACAGCAATTCTTCCATTTATTTTCGTAGTATTGGATTTTTTCATTATATATTTCAATGCATTCTTTCATGTTAATACCCATTGGTAGCGGAATGGAAGGTTTTCGGTTCGACACATGCAACAACACTGCTTTCAAGCGTGAAACAGAACCATCAATAAATAATCTCCATTCGCTTGCGATTTTTACCACCAAAGATTTTATATTGTTGCATTAAGCGAACGAATTGTCATCATTTAGAGTGTAGAGGCTCTGAAATTCAGCTTGCCGTTTGCGGTACGCCGCAGAGTTAACATGTGTGTGATTTTTCTTTGCTTTAAAAACGCTGTCAAAAATATGGCTGCGATATGGCCACAAAGAAATCCATTTACATTTGTGTTATTAGTTGTGGTCCATCTCATGTGGTTCATAATCGATATCAAATAGATTATCATAAGTAACACCACTTGCTCTAGGCATTCCTTTAAATTCTGTTCTACGATCTGGAGATGGCGGCACTGGTGATACAAAATTTGCAGGTGTAAGCACTGATAATGTGGCTGTTACAGTTTCTTTATAAATTTTGTTCTTCTCAGCATGTCGATTTAGACGACATGTGGAATTTAAGCATGTATAGCAACTGGTTTCATCATGATCACCTGGGCGATTACTATCTTTGCCTCCACTCAACCATGCCATGAGATTTTTATAAGATTGGCGACACACGGTTAGTTGTGCAATTTTCATCGGTCAAGTGTACTTCGTCGAAAAACAAATTAAATGTTCTCTTGAATTCACTAGTTAAAATATTATTTTCCTTTTGAAATCGTGTAAAACTTTTTATGATTTGATTACCGCAAACGCAGCAAAATAAATCAATATTTTCACACTCAATATTCAAATTGTCAGTTGCCAATGTTGTGTGCAAATTATGCTGTAGCACTTTCTCTATAACTTTCACGCGCTGCGTAATACCACGATGTGAGCGTCGTGTCGCTTTTATATTGTGTGCTGCGTTGCGTGTGCTGACCTTACTGCTTTGCCTGTGCTGCTGCGGTCGGTGCGTGATCGCTACCTAAACGGTGTTAAGGAGCGTAGGAACGAAATAATGTTCAAATAATCATTAAACAATTCAAATTTTGTTTTTTTTTTTTCGGTAATATAACTACGGACGCTATGCGGATCGGTATTGTCGGGGCATAAAATATCGCGTGCACCCTGTATGAATGCAGTATGTCAATACTATACTTTTATCAAAATCGTGTTTTTTGATCGATCTTGATCTTGGCTCAAGACCATTTTGCTTCTATATTTAATAGAATGCAAATTTATTTACAAATGACATGGTGACATTTATTACTTGGCTGCAGACTACCACGATCATGATTTCGACCATGTCAAAAGTCTTTTCAAGTGGCTTCGCAGCGATTTTTCAACATCAAACCCGGCCTCTATAAGGAGATGATTCTCACAAACGAACGAGAAGCACAACTCACTTGCCGAATTTGCGTTTAAAAAATCGCACCACCAAATCGCACTCGTTCGTTTGTGAGAATCATCTCCTTATAGAGGCCGGGTTTGATGTTGAAAAGTCGCTGCGAAGCCACTTGAAAAGACTTTTGACATGGTCGAAATCATGATCGTGGTAGTCTGCTGGCAAGTAATAAATGTCACCATGCCATTTGTAAATAAATTTGCATTCTATTAAATATAGAAGCAAAATGGTCTTGAGCCAGGACAATATCCCAGTTCAAAGCAAATATTGATTACAGGCCAAAAAATGCAAACGAAAAAACTAAAATAAGATTTTTATTTAACCGATATGTGCAGTATAATGATTTTAAGAAAAATCTTGTTACTCATGTATCTCTTGTTACTCATGAATTATAACCCCAAAACTCTATATAAATCATATATACCCCCATACATCATCAAAAAGCATATCCAATTTTATATATTTATTAAAAAGAAAATTCGGACATGAGAGGGTTAAATCTAAAATATCAATCTATATATAAACATGAATGTGTGTCTGTATGTTCTGTATAGGACACCAAACCGGTGGACCGATTCGGTTGGCAATTTTACTGTAGCTAACCATTGGACAGAGGATGGTTTCTGGCTACACAAGGTCATGATAGGACAAAGGGGCGTGTAACTGCCCACACAAACTATATTTTAAAATATCACTTAGTACTCATTATATCTTCAAAAGCATATGAAGTAGGGAAATAGGGAAGAATGAAGGCTATATAAAAAACGAATCTGTGTTTGTTTGTTTGTTCATTATAGCAGCCTAAACCACTAGACCGATCTTCTTGAAATTTTCACAGTATGTTTATGCTAAACCGGTGGTGAAAATAGACTATATAAAGTTTCTTGTTATTTCAATGGGCGTGGCACCTCCCACACATTTTTTTTACAAATTTAGTTTTTTTTACAAATTAGCATATTCGGAGTACTGTTGCAGCGAGAGCCTTGAATTTTTGTGACAGTTCACTAATTGTTAGTCTGCACAGTTGTGCCAAAAATGGCACAACAAAATTGGAAAAGTGGGCTTGGCACCTCACATACGAAGTTAAAACCTATTATATAATATGTTCAGTTCTATGACAGCTACAATACTGAAATTTGTGTGAGTGGAAAATTGGGCGTGGCACCTCCCATACGAAGTTAAAACCTAGTATTGAATATAGTCAGTTCTGACACCTAAAGTGCTGACATTTTTTGTAAGTACATCCAGTGTAAATAGTTATGCAAAGATAAGAAATTAAAAGCTGTTTTAGAGTATATTCGACACCGATATGGGCGGAAAGTGGCCGTGACCCTTCCCATACGAACTTAAAACCTGTTTTAGAGTATATTCGACACCGAGACTCCTAAATTGTTTTGTGAGTTAATTTAATCACACCTGCTTAGACAATATTGGATAAAATTCGTAAAGCGTGTCCATGTTTTTTGGAAGGTCGAGCTTTTTCGACAAAAAATGGATATTTGGGTAGAACACTGTAAATTAAAAAGACAAGTTGGATATTTTTGCAAAATTTTCATTTTTGGTTTGTGATTTTTTCGCGAACTATCCAACGGATCCGGCTGACTTTTTACATGTGTATTAAGGACCGCTTGTAACATATATGTAGTCAGCCAAAAATCTTAAACTTTTTTTGGAATTTCTTAGCACAATAGTAAAGAAAGGTTACAAAAAAGAAGTATCCTTTAGTAAAACGCTATTTGATTAAGTAATTTCTTCTTACAAAGGAAGTTTATTATTTATACCCTTCACTAAGGTATTATGTCGTTGTGGATTTGTTTGTAACACCCAAAAGGAAACTAGGTAGACCCATCGTATATTGAACGGGTTGGCTTAGAATCACTTTCTGAGTCGATTTATCAATGTCCGTCTGTCTTGCCATCTATTCTTTTAATCAAAGTATTGGTCGCAAATATTGTCCGATTTTAACCAAAATTGGTACATATAAGTTTTGTAGTTTCCGCTCTAGAAACCACACATTTTACTCGATTTGCTTCAAATTTGGCACAGTACCTTACAATTTAACTAGAAACATCCACGGTGAAATTGGGTCAGATCGATTCAGATTTAGATGTAGCTCACATACAAATTTCGCTCTCGATTTGACTTTTTGCCCTCTAGAAACCACATATTAAAACCAATTGTCTAAAAATTTGCCACAAAATCTATATATATATTATATCGGTTCAGATTTATTTACTGCTCCAATACAAATTTCGCTCTCGATTCGACTTTTTCCCTCTGCAGCAGAACATTAAAGACCAGAACGTTAGTTTACGGCGAATAGATTGATTTTTGGTTGCGTTCGATTCTCCTCTTTTCCATTACCATACAAGTAAGCCTTCACTTTCTACCCCATTACAACTGAATTGAGGGAAGAAAGTGAAATCGGGAACGATTTGACTTTCTTCCTAGTAACGGCTCACGCAGAAGGGGAAGACCAAAACTCCGATGGAAAGATCAAGTGGAGGAAGCCATCTCGAAACTTCGTGTCACAAATTGGAGAAGTAGCACAGAAAATCGAAGCGCGTGGAAATTAGGGTTTGCATCCCGGGATTTCCCGCGGGAAAATTCCCGGGAATTCGCACATTTTTCATTTCCCGTATCCCGGGAAATTCGAACGGGAATCCCGCGGGAATTCAGTAGAAAATGTTACATATTTCTTTGCATATTTTTCCATCATTTCCAGAATAAAACTAATAATGTTGTATACAAATTTAGCTTTTAAAAAATAGCTTTTAATCAGGTATGTCAAATATTGCAGTTAGATGACAAAATATTTTTAAGCTGCGTTCGGATTTAGACTCAAAATCCACTTTTTCGGATTTTTCCTGTCAAGCTCCATATGAAAAAAATAAAATCCGTGAAAAATAGATTTTGGGCTTGTATCCGAACGCCAAAAATAAAGAACTTAAAGTGTTCGAAGGACAGGACAAAGAATAAACATTTCATTTAATTCTCTACTCACTATTAATGCGAACGTCGTTCTCCGTCGCGTCCACATTTTCCAATAAAATAAGAAATATCTGATCTTTAATTAATTTTGAAACTGGAAAAGATGTTTGAATTGATCTCACATTGCTCTTTATTATATGAATTCTGTAACAGGTTCGTTGTGAAATATATATTTATCTTAATTTAATAAAATGACAATGTTTCATTGGAAAAAATAAGCTTAACACATGGTAAACAGTATGTTGACGATTTCCCGTGCTGTCCCGGGATCCCGAGAAATTGAAAAAATAATTCCCGTTTCCCGGGAAATAAAAAGTACGGGAAAATGCAAACCCTAGTGGAAATCCATTCTACAGGTACAGGTACCAATGTTCTGTAATAGCCGATTAAGTAATTAAGTTATATGTATACATTAATACATGGTAACCAAGTGCAAGAATCAAAGAATCGGACCTGAGAATCGATTCTTTATCGGAATCTAGTGGAACAAACAAACTTACAAACACAGATTCGCTTTTTATATAGCCTTCATTCTTCCCTATTTCCCTACTTCATATGCTTTTGAAGATATAATGAGTACTAAGTGATATTTTTAAAATATAGTTTGTGTGGGCAGTTACACGCCCCTTTGTCCTATCATGACCTTGTGTAGCCAGAAACCATCCTCTGTCCAATGGTTAGCTACAGTAAAATTGTCAACCGAATCGGTCCACCGGTTTGGTGTCCTATACAGAACATACAGACACACATTCATTTTTATATATAGATTGATATTTTAGATTTAACCCTCTCATGCCCGAATTTTCTTTTTAATAAATATATAAAATTGGATATGCTTTTTGATGATATATGGGGGTATATATGATTTATACAGAGTTTTGTGGTTCTAATTCATACAGGACATGAGTAACAAGATTTTTCTGAAAATCATTATACTGCAGATATCGGTTAAATAAAAATCATATTTTGAATTGTTTCTTCATTTTAAAAATCTCTATTATGTATCACTTCGAACAACAAATAGAGTTTTTCTTGTATTCGAAGAAATCCTATAAAAATAAGAAGAAATTCTAAACAATTTTAATTACAATACACTTAAATAATTGAAATTTGAGACTTCACTTTTGTTTTCGTCTTCCTACGCAGACCCAAGTTACCGAATTTGTTGGTCCTCTTTTGAATAATCGTTGTTACCTATGTACACAAAAATAAAATTTATTAATTATAATTTTAATAATTTTATAGGACTAACTCGCAATGTTGCCTATAGGCAACATTGGGCATGAAAGGGTTAAATGCAAACTCAAATGTGGAATTTTATTGACAAAATGACAGTAACTCGGTTCAGATTTAGATATAGCCCCCATACAAATGTCGCTCCTGATTAGATTTTTTCCGCTCTAGAAACCACACATTTTACTCGATTTGCTTCAAATTCAGCACAGTACCTTATAATTTAACTAGAAACATCCACGGTGAAATTGGGTCAGATCGGTTCAGATTTAGATGTAGCTCACATACAAATTTCGCTCTCGATTTGACTTTTTGCCCTCTAGAGACCACATATTACAACCAATTGTCTAAAAATTTGCCACAAATTCTTATATTTCAACTAAAAACATCTGTGGTGAAAGTGCGTTATATCGGTTCAGATTTATTTATTGCTCCAATACAAATTTCGCTCTCGATTCGACTTTTTCCCCTCTACAGACCACATATTTCAACCGAATTTCTTCAAATTTACCACAGCGCTTTATATTTAATCTAGAAACATCTGTGGTAAAAGTGGGGCAGAGCGTTTCAGCTTTAGATATAGGCCCCATAAAGATGGAGCTCCTTTTATCTCTTTCCTCTCTAGAAATTATATATTTTAACCGATGTTCTGTAAATTTGGCAAAACACATATTTCATCTAAAAAGTAGCCCACATCGTCTCAGGTTTTAATATAACCCGCATAAAAATGTCCTGCCCGCATTAAATTTTTTCTCTCAGACACATACTATTACAGATTTTGATCTAATTTGAGAGAATACGTTATATTTCTGCTGGAAACATACTTTGTGATAGAAGGCCAGGAAGAAGAAGGTTAACGGTTAAGTAACCGGACAAAAATCGTTCCCGATTTCACTTTCTTCCCTCAATTCAGTTGTAATGGGGTTGAAAGTGAATGCTTACTTGTATGGTAATGGAAAAGAGGAGAATCGAACGCCACCAAAAATCAATCTATTCGCCGTAGACTATCGTTCTGGTCTTCACTGTTCTGCATGGAACATAGCAATTTATTTAGTATCTCAGGGAAGTACATTGATTACCGACCACGAGAAAAATCAATAATCAATCAATGAAACCGGATTTTAATTTTACCGTTTGTTGTTTTGCCTGGCGAAGCCGGGCGGGGTTCAGCTAGTGCTAATATAAAATAAACAGCATTTTTTGTATGCGTTTTCATTTCATTAAAAATAATTCTTTTTTGTTAATGTTGTCGAACCATTCATTTAATTTCATAATAAAATTGGCATTAAAAATTTAAAATGATATTTAAAGTTGAAGATTAACGGTGGTGCAAAAAAATAAAATCAGCATAATAAGTAAAAAATAGGAAAATTTTCTGAAAACTGTAACCGAAAACGTTAATTAGCGCTATGCTACTGACAAATTAATTGTAGACACAACCATACTTTATAACAAGAATAAAATGAAATTTTGTCATTTCTCTTCTAATTTGTGTGAAATCCCAATAAGCACATCGGATCCGAATCGGATCCGACTTCTCTGATTTGGTTTCGAGAACGGGTCCGATTTCGGTCCGAGATCGGTCACGAGAACGGGAGCAATTCCCTCTTCGATATCGGACCGAGAATTGAGTCCGATTTTGAAATGATATCGGACCCGAAATGAGCTAAGAGGTTCAATGTATCTTATGGTTGCAGGTTGCTTGGAATTAAAAGTGGGTGAAATCGGGCCAGAGGGAAAATTTTTCCCTAACAAGGACTGAAAATATTCCCTAATATTTAAGTTATTTAAGTACTTTTTTAATTTCTAATTTATATTCACCTGAAATTTGTTGCGTACATTCATGTAGCTTGAAAGCACCACAATGTAAATAAAAGATTTGGCTGCGGAAATGGGACAAAACAGCTACAAACACGAAATTCGGTGTGTACATCCCTCTAATTACGTAGATACGTACAATTGAGGAATTTTTCGAAATTTGTACTTTTTAGGGATACAATTGGAAAAGAAGGATACAAATGGTACCAAGCAAACCGCTGAAGTTGAAGTCATAAAATTCGGTGTATGCATTCACCTGAATGTATATACGAGAAACACAAAGGAATTTTACCTTTTACGTACCTTTACGATCAAAATGGGATAAAATTGGTACCAACCAAAATGCTGTAACTAGAATTATACAATTCGGTGTTTACACTCGTCTGACTGCGTAGTCGCGCAGGTGTGTACATTCCACTGTGGACGCGAAATATAATGAACCTATTCGTATCAAAATTGTAAAGACATTTGGTCTGTAGATGGATAGAAAAGATTAGAAATTCGACCCTGAAGGAATGAGTGAGTAATAAAACATGACAATTTATTTCCCTAATATGGTTAATAAGGAAGTATGTATATGACCTCTGTGTAAAGGCGACTGCCTCTAATCTGCGGGTAATACCGTGAAATGCACACCATGATGGAGAGTATTTAAAATTCGGCCCGGTTTAACTTAATGCATTAACTTGTTAAACCTAACATTAAATGCTGTGCAAAAACTCAACTAGAACACTCCCAACGATAGGGCGCCATTTGTCAATCCAACTAAAAACATCCGTTCTTAAGGGAGAGAATGTTGGTGTAAATGTTCTTCCACCAATTTAGCTTAATTTCTATCATTAGATTTTTTCATAATCGTATTTAAATTTAAAACAAATCTCTTGTTCACTTGAGCTCGAGCGAATGCATTTGTACTTGCCTAAGCGATAACAACGACTTAAACTTCAGCTTAAGCAGCTGTTGCTCAGATCGAACATATTCACTCAAACTGGTACACCAACTCACGCAGACGGCATGTTTTTACAGAAACATTGGAAAAATGTCACTTTAATGATATATTTTGTTGTTGTGAGGCCTGGGTGTACTGGAATTGAAGTTATCGGTATTGCTATTTGCAAATTATATTGACTCTATCAATTGTTAAATCAATTGTTAGATTCATTCATTTATTCGGCTCTGAAGCAGAACACTAAATAGTTTAGAATCGCTCGTACTGTATGAAATGAAAAAAAATGTATGTGTTACGCATTTTCTTTTTATTCTAAAAAACTTTACGTACACCCTATTCACCATCAAGTTATTATCACCTCCTCATCTGCTAAACCTCCACTTTTCAGAAGAATGTTCATATTACATTGAATTAATCTTATTTGGAGGTCATGTAATTAAGCCATTTATCCCAGTCATCTTTGTTCATTGATAAGTAAAATCTCACATATTCGTTGAAAGTTCGGTGATTGAGATATTTGTCCTAAGTCAATCTTGCTATCATATCATTGATGTGTATTATAGATTTTCTTCCTTTAGTGTAGCATCTCCCGGGGTTAATCTTGAATAACTAATATTTCCTGACGTCAGTGTTCTTCACTGGTACATTTATTCTGGGCTTACTATTTTTAATTTCTTGATCATGCTTGTTGACCTCGTCGTGACTTTCATCACCTGTCTTTCATCTCATGCTGATCAGTTTGGAACTTGGGTTCCTCATAGAAAATAAATAAGAAAGTGGGTAAATCGGGTCTAACCAAGAAATCCTCTCCATAGTCCGGGAGTCAGTAACGTTTTGTTACACTATAAGTATCACGGCTTAATCTTTTAGGATATGTTCCTTTCTTTTTGGAAAGAAAAAATTCATGTCTGGCAAGTGACTGTTCTAGTCCGCTATGCTCCGACTCAGCGAACTTCTTAGGCCTAGTTCCGGCGCACAGCATTTACTGTTAGGTGTAACAAGTTAAAATGCGTTAAGTAAAAAAACCGGCCCGAATTTTAAATACTCTCCACCACGGAGTGCATTACACGGTATTACCCGTAGATTAGAGGCTGTCGACTTTACACAGAGGTCCTATACTTCCATATTAAGCATATTAGGGAAATTGTAATATTTTGTTATCCACATTACGATAATTGTTTTCAAACTGTAAGGTTGTTTAAAATAAATTATCATACTTTATTATTCACTCATTAAATCAGGGTCGATTTTCTTCTCTTGATTCCTGCTACAGATTCATTATGTTTCGTGTCTACAGTGGAATGTACACACCTGCGCGACTACGCAGTCAGACGAGTGTAAACACCGAATTGCATAATTCTAGTTACAGCCGTTTGGTTGGTACTAATTTTAACCCAATTTGATCGTAAAGGTACGAATATCAAAATATATTTTTATTTTTCATGTCTACCCAGTCTGAACAATGTACGCACTGAATTTCACTATTCTAAGTGCAACCGTTTAGTTGGTACCATTCTTATATCTTTCACCCCATTTTCCGCCTAAAGGTACAAATTTCGAAAAATTCCTTTGTGTTTCGCGTCAATGCATACACCGAATTTTATGAATTCAACTTCAGCGGTTCGGTTGGTATTTTTATCCATCTTTTGCAATTGTATCCCTAAAAAGTACAAATTTCGAAAATTCCTCAATTTTACGTGTCTGCGTTATTAGAGGGATGTACACACCGAATTTCGTGTTTGTAGCTGTTTTGTCCCATTTCAGCAGCCAAATCTTTTATTTACTTTGTGGTTCCTTCAAGATGAATGTACGCAACAAATTTTAAGTGGATATAAATCAGAAATTTAAAAAAATCTTAAATAATCTAAATATTTTCAGTCCTTGTTAAAGAAAATTTTTCCCTCTGGCCCGATTTCACCCACTTTCAATCCCAAGCGACCTACAACCATAAGACACATTGAACCTCTTAGCTCATTTCGTTTGGCAGCTAGCGTGCTTTCAACAGACATGGCTAGATCGTCTTAGAATTTAACCAGGACCCAGAATATATGTACTGTATGGGGTCTGTTGGAAAAATGTAAAGAAAAGACAGAGAGAAGTTCAAAATAAACATTTAGTTAAATGCCATTTGTAAATAAATTTGCATTCTATTAAATATAGATGCAAAATGGTCTTGAGCCAGGACAATATCCCAGTTCAAATCAAAATATTCGTATTATGTTTATAATCTTGATGGTCCTGGACTTGCAAATCGCTCTCTCTTATGTTGTGGATCCAAATCGTCGTCCGACATAGATTTAGAACATATGGTGCCCATAGGCACGTTGCTTCCAGACTGCCCTCCATCATCATCTTTTGATATTACCTATACAAGCAATGCGTCGAGTTTTTACCCTTTGTACTGTTTCCATGGACATTGTGGTTTTGTGAAACCGTTCTCCTTGCTCATCGGATTCAGTATGGAGTTGATCGATAAAATCGTCAAAATGAGAATGAATGCAGCTTTAATGTCATCGTTATGCCAATTTTCTCAAAACAATACAGCATTTCTTTCACCCATTCTCTTGCTTCCGGCTCCGCGTCCCGATCCCCTCCCTAGACTCTGGTGCATACACGATTTCTAATGTCAAGGCCATTAAGTACGCCTGTTAAATCAAGACAAAAAATAAAGACAAGAAAGAAAAATTACAACAATACCTTTTTTAATTTTGTCATCGCTACGCTTTGCAAATAGTCGAATGCGTTTGGACAATTTACAACAGCTACTTCGATGCATTTTTTTAACGATTCCCAATTATGTGGAGCGGTGGCAGCAAGATGTCTTGAGTACTGTTAATTAAAGGTGCATTCTTCAGTTAATGTAGTTTCAATTGTTCCTCCAAACTTTCTCTTGGTCTCCACGAATTACATTGGTATTGATTCAGAGGTGTGCGCGAATCCCAATTACAAAGAAAACAAAATAATTTTGGAAAGCCGCCCTTATCGATGATCCCTTGTAAAATGTTGGTGACCTTCAAATCACAGCAAATCTTCCATTTATTTTCGTAGTATTGGATTTTTTCATTATATATTTCAATGCATTCTTTCATGTTAATACCCATTGGTAGCGGAATGGAAGGTTTTCGGTTCGACACATGCAACAACACTGCTTTCAAGCGTGAAACAGAACCATCAATAAATAATCTCCATTCGCTTGCGATTTTTACTTTTATTTTATATTGTTGCATTAAGCGAACGAATTGTCATCATTTAGAGTGTAGAGGCTCTGAAATTCAGCTTGCCGTTTGCGGTACGCCGCAGAGTTAACATGTGTGTGATTTTTCTTTGCTTTAAAAACGCTGTCAAAAATATGGCTGCGATATGGCCACAAAGAAATCCATTTACATTTGTGTTATTAGTTGTGGTCCATCTCATGTGGTTCATAATCGATATCAAATAGATTATCATAAGTAACACCACTTGCTCTAGGCATTCCTTTAAATTCTGTTCTACGATCTGGAGATGGCGGCACTGGTGATACAAAATTTGCAGGTGTAAGCACTGATAATGTGGCTGTTACAGTTTCTTTATAAATTTTGTTCTTCTCAGCATGTCGATTTAGACGACATGTGGAATTTAAGCATGTATAGCAACTGGTTTCATCATGATCACCTGGGCGATTACTATCTTTGCCTCCACTCAACCATGCCATGAGATTTTTATAAGATTGGCGACACACGGTTAGTTGTGCAATTTTCATCGGTCAAGTGTACTTCGTCGAAAAACAAATTAAATGTTCTCTTGAATTCACTAGTTAAAATATTATTTTCCTTTTGAAATCGTGTAAAACTTTTTATGATTTGATTACCGCAAACGCAGCAAAATAAATCAATATTTTCACACTCAATATTCAAATTGTCAGTTGCCAATGTTGTGTGCAAATTATGCTGTAGCACTTTCTCTATAACTTTCACGCGCTGCGTAATACCACGATGTGAGCGTCGTGTCGCTTTTATATTGTGTGCTGCGTTGCGTGTGCTGACCTTACTGCTTTGCCTGTGCTGCTGCGGTCGGTGCGTGATCGCTACCTAAACGGTGTTAAGGAGCGTAGGAACGAAATAATGTTCAAATAATCATTAAACAATTCAAATTTTGTTTTTTTTTTCGGTAATATAACTACGGACGCTATGCGGATCGGTATTGTCGGGGCATAAAATATCGCGTGCACCCTGTATGAATGCAGTATGTCAATACTATACTTTTATCAAAATCGTGTTTTTTGATCGATCTTGATCTTGGCTCAAGACCATTTTGCTTCTATATTTAATAGAATGCAAATTTATTTACAAATGACATGGTGACATTTATTACTTGGCTGCAGACTACCACGATCATGATTTCGACCATGTCAAAAGTCTTTTCAAGTGGCTTCGCAGCGATTTTTCAACATCAAACCCGGCCTCTATAAGGAGATGATTCTCACAAACGAACGAGAAGCACAACTCACTTGCCGAATTTGCGTTTAAAAAATCGCACCACCAAATCGCACTCGTTCGTTTGTGAGAATCATCTCCTTATAGAGGCCGGGTTTGATGTTGAAAAGTCGCTGCGAAGCCACTTGAAAAGACTTTTGACATGGTCGAAATCATGATCGTGGTAGTCTGCAGGCAAGTAATAAATGTCACCATGCCATTTGTAAATAAATTTGCATTCTATTAAATATAGAAGCAAAATGGTCTTGAGCCAGGACAATATCCCAGTTCAAAGCAAATATTGATTACAGGCCAAAAAATGCAAACGAAAAAACTAAAATAAGACTTTTATTTAACCGATATGTGCAGTATAATGATTTTAAGAAAAATCTTGTTACTCATGTATCTCTTGTTACTCATGAATTATAACCCCAAAACTCTATATAAATCATATATACCCCCATACATCATCAAAAAGCATATCCAATTTTATATATTTATTAAAAAGAAAATTCGGACATGAGAGGGTTAAATCTAAAATATCTATCTATATATAAAAATGAATGTGTGTCTGTATGTTCTGTATAGGACACCAAACCGGTGGACCGATTCGGTTGGCAATTTTACTGTAGCTAACCATTGGACAGAGGATGGTTTCTGGCTACACAAGGTCATGATAGGACAAAGGGGCGTGTAACTGCCCACACAAACTATATTTTAAAAATATCACTTAGTACTCATTATATCTTCAAAAGCATATGAAGTAGGGAAATAGGGAAGAATGAAGGCTATATAAAAAACGAATCTGTGTTTGTTTGTTTGTTCATTATAGCAGCCTAAACCACTAGACCGATCTTCTTGAAATTTTCACAGTATGTTTATGCTAAACCGGTGGTGAAAATAGACTATATAAAGTTTCTTGTTATTTCAATGGGCGTGGCACCTCCCACACAAATTGTGGATTTATTAGTTTTTTTTTACAAATTAGCATATTCGGAGTACTGTTGCAGCGAGAGCCTTGAATTTTTGTGACAGTTCACTAATTGTTAGTCTGCACAGTTGTGCCAAAAATGGCACAACAAAATTGGAAAAGTGGGCTTGGCACCTCACATACGAAGTTAAAACCTATTATCTAATATGACAGCTACAATACTGAAGTTTGTGTGAGTGGAAAATTGGGCGTGGCACCTCCTATACGAAGTTAAAACCTAGTATTGAATATAGTCAGTTCTGACACCTAAAGTGCTGACATTTTTTGTAAGTACATCCAGTGTAAATAGTTATGCAAAGATAAGAAATTAAAAGCTGTTTTAGAGTATATTCGACACCGATATGGGCGGAAAGTGGCCGTGACCCTTCCCATACGAACTTAAAACCTGTTTTAGAGTATATTCGACACCGAGACTCCTAAATTGTTTTGTGAGTTAATTTAATCACACCTGCTTAGACAATATTGGATAAAATTCGTAAAGCGTGTCCATGTTTTTTGGAAGGTCGAGCTTTTTCGACAAAAAATGGATATTTGGGTAGAACACTGTAAATTAAAAAGACAAGTTGGATATTTTTGCAAAATTTTCATTTTTGGTTTGTGATTTTTTCGCGAACTATCCAACGGATCCGGCTGATTTTTTACATGTGTATTAAGGACCGCTTGTAACATATATGTAGTCAGCCAAAAATCTTAAACTTTTTTTGGAATTTCTTAGCACAATAGTAAAGAAAGGTTACAAAAAAGAAGTATCCTTTAGTAAAAAGCTATTTGATTAAGTAATTTCTTCTTACAAAGGAAGTTTATTATTTATACCCCTCACTAAGGTATTATGTCGTTGTGGATTTGTTTGTAACACCCAAAAGGAAACTAGGTAGACCCATCGTATATTGAACGGGTTGGCTTAGAATCACTTTCTGAGTCGATTTATCAATGTCCGTCTGCCTTGCCATCTATTCTTTTAATCAAAGTATTGGTCGCAAATTGTCCGATTTTAACCAAAATTGGTACATATAAGTTTTGTAGTTTCCGCTCTAGAAACCACACATTTTACTCGATTTGCTTCAAATTTGGCACAGTACCTTACAATTTAACTAGAAACATCCACGGTGAAATTGGGTCAGATCGATTCAGATTTAGATGTAGCTCACATACAAATTTCGCTCTCGATTTGACTTTTTGCCCTCTAGAAACCACATATTAAAACCAATTGTCTAAAAATTTGCCACAAAATCTATATATATATTATATCGGTTCAGATTTATTTACTGCTCCAATACAAATTTCGCTCTCGATTCGACTTTTTCCCTCTGCAGCAGAACATTAAAGACCAGAACGTTAGTTTACGGCGAATAGATTGATTTTTGGTTGCGTTCGATTCTCCTCTTTTCCATTACCATACAAGTAAGCCTTCACTTTCTACCCCATTACAACTGAATTGAGGGAAGAAAGTGAAATCGGGAACGATTTGACTTTCTTCCTAGTAACGGCTCACGCAGAAGGGGAAGACCAAAACTCCGATGGAAAGATCAAGTGGAGGAAGCCATCTCGAAACTTCGTGTCACAAATTGGAGAAGTAGCACAGAAAATCGAAGCGCGTGGAAATTAGGGTTTGCATCCCGGGATTTCCCGCGGGAAAATTCCCGGGAATTCGCACATTTTTCATTTCCCGTATCCCGGGAAATTCGAACGGGAATCCCGCGGGAATTCAGTAGAAAATGTTACATATTTCTTTGCATATTTTTCCATCATTTCCAGAATAAAACTAATAATGTTGTATACAAATTTAGCTTTTAAAAAATAGCTTTTAATCAGGTATGTCAAATATTGCAGTTAGATGATAAAATATTTTTAAGCTGCGTTCGGATTTAGACTCAAAATCCACTTTTTCGGATTTTTCCTGTCAAGCTCCATATGAAAAAAATAAAATCCGTGAAAAATAGATTTTGGGCTTGTATCCGAACGCCAAAAATAAAGAACTTAAAGTGTTCGAAGGACAGGACAAAGAATAAACATTTCATTTAATTCTCTACTCACTATTAATGCGAACGTCGTTCTCCGTCGCGTCCACATTTTCCAATAAAATAAGAAATATCTGATCTTTAATTTATTTTGAAACTGGAAAAGATTGTGAAATATATATTTATCTTAATTTAATAAAATGACAATGTTTCATTGGAAAAAATAAGCTTAACACATGGTAAACAGTATGTTGACGATTTCCCGTGCTGTCCCGGGATCCCGAGAAATTGAAAAAATAATTCCCGTTTCCCGGGAAATAAAAAGTACGGGAAAATGCAAACCCTAGTGGAAATCCATTCTACAGGTACAGGTACCAATGTTCTGTAATAGCCGATTAAGTAATTAAGTTATATGTATACATTAATACATGGTAACCAAGTGCAAGAATCAAAGAATCGGACCTGAGAATCGATTCTTTATCGGAATCTAGTGGAACAAACAAACTTACAAACACAGATTCGCTTTTTATATAGCCTTCATTCTTCCCTATTTCCCTACTTCATATGCTTTTGAAGATATAATGAGTACTAAGTGATATTTTTAAAATATAGTTTGTGTGGGCAGTTACACGCCCCTTTGTCCTATCATGACCTTGTGTAGCCAGAAACCATCCTCTGTCCAATGGTTAGCTACAGTAAAATTGTCAACCGAATCGGTCCACCGGTTTGGTGTCCTATACAGAACATACAGACACACATTCATTTTTATATATAGATTGATATTTTAGATTTAACCCTCTCATGCCCGAATTTTCTTTTTAATAAATATATAAAATTGGATATGCTTTTTGATGATATATGGGGGTATATATGATTTATACAGAGTTTTGTGGTTCTAATTCATACAGGACATGAGTAACAAGATTTTTCTTAAAATCATTATACTGCAGATATCGGTTAAATAAAAATCATATTTTGAATTGTTTCTTCATTTTAAAAATCTCTATTATGTATCACTTCGAACAACAAATAGAGTTTTTCTTGTATTCGAAGAAATCCTATAAAAATAAGAAGAAATTCTAAACAATTTTAATTACAATACACTTAAATAATTGAAATTTGAGACTTCACTTTTGTTTTCGTCTTCCTACGCAGACCCAAGTTACCGAATTTGTTGGTCCTCTTTTGAATAATCGTTGTTACCTATGTACACAAAAATAAAATTTATTAATTATAATTTTAATAATTTTATAGGACTAACTCGCAATGTTGCCTATAGGCAACATTGGGCATGAAAGGGTTAAATGCAAACTCAAATGTGGCATTTTATTGACAAAATGACAGTAACTCGGTTCAGATTTAGATATAGCCCCCATACAAATGTCGCTCCTGATTAGATTTTTTCCGCTCTAGAAACCACACATTTTACTCGATTTGCTTCAAATTTAGCACAGTACCTTATAATTTAACTAGAAACATCCACGGTGAAATTGGGTCAGATCGGTTCAGATTTAGATGTAGCTCACATACAAATTTCGCTCTCGATTTGACTTTTTGCCCTCTAGAGACCACATATTACAACCAATTGTCTAAAAATTTGCCACAAATTCTTATATTTCAACTAAAAACATCTGTGGTGAAAGTGCGTTATATCGGTTCAGATTTATTTATTGCTCCAATACAAATTTCGCTCTCGATTCGACTTTTTCCCCTCTACAGACCACATATTTCAACCGAATTTCTTCAAATTTACCACAGCTCTTTATATTTAATCTAGAAACATCTGTGGTAAAAGTGGGGCAGAGCGTTTCAGCTTTAGATATAGGCCCCATAAAGATGGAGCTCCTTTTATCTCTTTCCTCTCTAGAAATTATATATTTTAACCGATGTTCTGTAAATTTGGCAAAACACATATTTCATCTAAAAAGTAACCCACATCGTCTCAGGTTTTAATATAACCCGCATAAAAATGTCCTGCCCGCATTAAATTTTTTCTCTCAGACACATACTATTACAGATTTTGATCTAATTTGAGAGAATACGTTATATTTCTGCTGGAAACATACTTTGTGATAGAAGGCCAGGAAGAAGAAGGTTAACGGTTAAGTAACCGGACAAAAATCGTTCCCGATTTCACTTTCTTCCCTCAATTCAGTTGTAATGGGGTTGAAAGTGAATGCTTACTTGTATGGTAATGGAAAAGAGGAGAATCGAACGCCACCAAAAATCAATCTATTCGCCGTAGACTATCGTTCTGGTCTTCACTGTTCTGCATGGAACATAGCAATTTATTTAGTATCTCAGGGAAGTACATTGATTACCGACCACGAGAAAAATCAATAATCAATCAATGAAACCGGATTTTAATTTTACCGTTTGTTGTTTTGCCTGGCGAAGCGGGCCGGGGTTCAGCTAGTGCTAATATAAAATAAACAGCATTTTTGTATGCGTTTTCATTTCATTAAAAATAATTCTTTTTTGTTAATGTTGTCGAACCATTCATTTAATTTCATAATAAAATTGGCATTAAAAATTTAAAATGATATTTAAAGTTGAAGATTAACGGTGGTGCAAAAAAATAAAATCAGCATAATAAGTAAAAAATAGGAAAATTTTCTGAAAACTGTAACCGAAAACGTTAATTAGCGCTATGCTACTGACAAATTAATTGTAGACACAACCATACTTTATAACAAGAATAAAATGAAATTTTGTCATTTCTCTTCTAATTTGTGTGAAATCCCAATAAGCACATCGGATCCGAATCGGATCCGACTTCCCAATAAGCACAAAGTCGGACTCGGATCCGATTCGGATCCGATTTGAGTCCGACATCTCGGTTTCTCGCTTTCTCTGTTCCGATTCGGATCCGATTTGAGTCCGAGATGTCGGACTCCGCTTTCTCTGTTCCGATTCGGATCCGATTTGAGTCCGAGATGTCGGACTCCGCTTTCTCTGTTCCGATTCGGATCCGATTTGAGTCCGAGATGTCGGACTCCGCTTTCTCTGTTCCGATTCGGATCCGATTTGAGTCCGAGATGTCGGACTCCGCTTTCTCTGTTCCGATTCGGATCCGATTTGAGTCCGAGATGTCGGACTCCGCTTTCTCTGTTCCGATTTGAGTCCGAGATGTCGGACTCCGCTTTCTCTGTTCCGATTCGGATCCGATTTGAGTCCGAGATTTCGGACGCTTTCGATTCAGGTTTTTTTTTTTTTTTTTTTTTTTTTTTTTTTTTTTTATTATTATTAGTCTATAGATACAAATATCCTTACAGACTAAAAGACTAATATACATATATACACTTATGAATTACTTAATTTTTAGGTATTTAAATACAAAATAATTTTTCTTTTAATAGAGTTTTTATTTTCCGATAATTCAATGATGTGGTAGTATTTATTAAATTGAACACATAAGCGGCGGAACGGATCATTATTAGCGTAATTTGTGCGGAAGTAATCAATGTGAATCAACTGAAAATTTCTAGTAGGTCTATGAGGTATATTTATAAACATTCTGTTCATGATAAAATTTGAATCAATGTTGCCCTGTAAAACATTCATCAGGAAAGTAATGTTCAGCATAGTACGACGACTTCTCAAAGATGGTAATTTAATAAGATTAAGTCTATACTCATATGACGGCAGTGTACGGGGGTTCCACCCACGTCCACGTAGACAAAATAAGAGGAATTGTTTTTGCACAGATTCAATAATGTTACTATGAATAGTGTAAGATGGATCCCATATAACAGAACCATACTCAAGTATACAGCGAACCAAAGAGGTATATAATTGCTTAGTGACTGAAAGATCAGAAAACTCCTTACTCCAACGCTTCATAAAACCAAGAGCACTATAAGCTTTGTTTACTATCATTGAAATGTGAAGTCGAAAGTTCAGACGTTGATCTAATAAGATTCCGAGGTCCAGAAAAGTATCTACAGTATCAAGTTCTTGATCACCAAGGAAATAATTGGTTCTAGGATGTTTAACTCTAGAAAATGCTATATGCAGTAAAAATTTGGAGTTTTATTTTTTATATTCATTAATGAATTTATTTATTATTTTGAATTTATTACTTAGTATATATGTGGTGAAATAAGCAACAATTATATGAAAAGTAATATGACATTAAAATTTAATATATTAATAGGTATATGACTCATATGTAACAGACATCATATTAGTGTATAAGTGGTACAAAATACAATTCGTTTGTCAATTTTATTTTGAAAACCTTTTTTATATGTAATATGTTGTGCTCATTGGGCAAATCTTCAAACTCAATATTATTAGTCTTGAATATACAGTTTATATTAATGGTAATTGAAGAAGAAATGTCTTCGACTGATTTCAATGGATAGCCATGCACAATATAGACCTGATCAACTCGTTTGTGCTTATTGGTATATCAAAATTCGAATTTGCCAGCGTGCGAGAACTGCCACTGTCCCAATAAGCACAAAGTCGGACTCGGATCCGATTCGGATCCGATTTGAGTCCGATATGTCGGACTCCGCTTTCTCTGTTCCGATTCGGATCCGATTTGAGTCCGAGATGTCGGACTCCGCTTTCTCTGTTCCGATTCGGATCCGATTTGAGTCCGAGATGTCGGACTCCGCTTTCTCTGTTCCGATTCGGATCCGATTTGAGTCCGAGATGTCGGACTCCGCTTTCTCTGTTCCGATTCGGATCCGATTTGAGCCCGAGATGTCGGACTCCGCTTTCTCTGTTCCGATTCGGATCCGATTTGAGTTCGAGATTTCGGACGCTTTCGATTCAGGTTTGCAGTAAAAATTTGGAGTTTTATTTTTATATCTATTAATGAATTTATTTATTATTTTGAATTTATTACTTAGTATATATGTGGTGAAATAAGCAACAATTAGATGAAAAGTAATATGACATTAAAATTTAATATATTAATAAGTATATGACTCATATGTAACAGACATCATATTAGTGTATAAGACCAGCGGAGCAAAAAATACTTCCAATATGCAATGGACAGATTTACGAAAAAACTAAATATAACAACCCAATAAGCACATCGGATCCGAATCAGATCCGACTTCTCTGATTTGGTTTCGAGAACGGGTCCGAGATCGGTCACGAGAACGGGAGCAATTCCCTCTTCGATATCGGACCGAGAATTGAGTCCGATTTCGAAATGACATCGGACCCGAACTCAAAACGATGTCGGAACCAACATCGAAGTGAGTTCGGATCCGATATCATTTCGAAATCGGACTCAATTCTCGGTCCGATATCGAAGAGGGAATTGCTCCCGTTCTCGTGACCGATCTCGGACCGAAATCGGACCCGATCTCGAAACCAAATCAGAGAAGTCGGATCCGATTCGGATCCCATGAGCTTATTGGGGTGGTGTAGTATGTAGAATGTCCTGTGTATTCCTAAGGTTGTGCGTTCCAAACACAGGAACTTCGAGAAGCGAATACATTATTTTTTAATAATGTTTCAATGAGAAGAAAAATGATAGCTCGAGAGCTATCGTTTCCCAAACTATAAAAACATTTACTTTCACTTCCCGAAGCTGTGTGTCGAACGCAAAACCTTAGGAATACAAAGCGGACGTTATCTTACTACATCACAGAGGCAGTTATGGAACACTGGTAAATGTAGTATATACAGTCGAATGAATTTTGAATCCTAATGGCTTTGACAAAACATAGTAGTGATGTACATACAATGTAAACATATTCGAAGAGTATTGCTCTTCGTTTTGACTATGCTAAAATCGCGTGAAATGAAAAAAATATACTAATCTGTTTAGTTACTTATTTCCAGACCACAGATAATATAATTTTTAGTTCATTGAATTATTATTTCCGTAGAAATTATTATGCCACACTAACAATAAAATGTCAACTGAAAATAATAGATTTGCATATAAAAATAGAAAATTACAGAAAATCGTTTTTGCATATGAAATTTTAATAATGGCTTATAATACAAAAATTGTCTAATAACTAATTTCAACTTAAAACCTAAAATAAAGATTTTATGCACACAACCGTAAATTTTTACTTTAAATTTGAGTTCCAGCAAAGTATACTAAATTGTAAATGGCACTGTGTTAATAGCAAAAATAAATCCATAACTCATAAAATTTTGTAGACAGAAACATCTCTTATAAATTATTACATATGGCCATTTCCACAGAAAGGTCCACCAAGACCAAACAATTAAAAGTTCTTATAAACACTTTGTTTTATCATATTTTCATAGGGAAAAAATCAAATTTAACTAATGTAAACAAATTTTACACGGCGGTGAGAAAGTTGTAAGAAGATCAGCAAAAATTTCAAAGCAATAAATTGAACACAAAATTTTGTTGTTATTATGTGATAATATATATTATCTATAATTTCGTAAAAAGTGCAACAGATAGAAAAATGCCACGTTCGGCAGGGTTTAAAATTAAATTACAAAAAAGGAGGTCTCAAATAGTGTTAGTAATATTTAGAGATAATTCAATTTCAGAATTTTTAATATCTTTATGAATACAGTTCGATAAACTGTTCTCCTGATATGCAGAAATCGTACAGGGGGTATATACAATTTTATTAATAAACTATCTGACCCGGCAAACGTTGTCTTGCCTTCAAATTTTATTTATTTATTCACATTTATTTGAAAAAATGTGAATAGTATATGAACTATTAAATGATAAAAAGTACATATATGCATAATTAAGAACATGTAAGTGTTATTCATTATAGTGGGCCCGGAGAACTTCGTCTCAGAGGCGTTACCCTACGTCATTTCATGTGATTTATTGATTGTCATGGCGAATGCGAGACGAATTGGAAATTGGATTCGCATAAACTCGAACGGCAGATTCCAACCGATATATCGGTTGGAATCATTGGAATTCTCGGAATGAGAACTTGAACGTGAATCACATTGCTCATGAGTTTTGTGATCGCTAAACGCGTTACGTTGCATAATTTTGGTTGATTGATATTGCAAAGCATGATGACAACTGAAACAATCTTAAATTGTAAATTGTGCGGTGGCAATCCAGGCACATCCAATGAATTCAAAAACTCAGTTGGATAGTTGCTTGCTTCGCCTTCGTTTGATTTGATAGATTTGAAGGAATGCAATTAACCAACGGTTTGATTTTGAATTGTTCAGTTTAAGTGATCCACATTCTTGTTCTTTGCCAATTGTTCGAACCAATTGGCTTAATGCGTTTGTGTAGCATTTACGTTCACGCTGCAAATCTAGTTCGTATGGTCAATAATCTGGTAATGACATTCTTAACCTGATTAACAAACTGCTGCACATGAGGTAACACATGCCTTCTATCAAAACCAAACCTGTTTGTGCATCTCTTCATTCATCTTAATATGGGGATTCTCTGAATAGACACGAACTCGATGCAAAATGTCTTCTGACATATCATCCTTGTACTTGTCCCACAATTCACGTGGATTTGATGGAAAACATGTGGCAACAATGATCGCAAATAATATGCGTATTTTACTTGGAAATGCAGAAACAGTTGCTTCAGCGATTGTCGTATCCCAATGCGTACAGTTTTCAAGCAAATTGAGCTCCTGACATGCAGCACGAAATGTTGGTAACACTACACCATGGATATTTCGAAGTGACTAAAATGATCAGTCGCAAGTAAAAGCATTCGTCATTCTTTGGATGAACTGTATAAATATGGCCAAAAGCTTCAGTAGAACGCAAATCCGAATGACCAGGAACTTCGTCGCCTTGCTTTCGACGTTAAATTTTCGAGAAGAAACTGCTCAAAGATGTGGCTGGCGGGTTTTGAACACGTTTTGCAACATTTGCTGCAGTGAAATAAACTCGTTGGCAGTTCTCCAGATCCACTGCCAAATGAGTAACAGTCGGATAGCGTTCGTAAATGGGAAATGAAAATATATGCCAAATTGGAGATCCGATCCTTGGAATCATCAACCGGTACGCGTTAAAATTCATTGCGCTGACCTTCTTGGTGATTTCATTGCGCCGACCTTCTTGGATTGAATCTGAGTTCATCATTAATATCTGCTCCAAATGAAGTCATTTGATAGCATCCGTTATATTTCTGAGCGTTCAGTAGAAAATGAAGTGATTCTGGTCTTTCGCCATGAAGCAAATAATAAAATGGCTCTGGTGGTAAAGACAGTGGTAGTAATTTAACCTTGACACTGAGACAGCACCATCCAAGCGTTTCTACAGTGAACTTCAATGCACCGTAAACATAAACGTCATATATCATGAAGATGGCATCGTAAAGTCACTCCATACAAATAGGGGATATTTCGGGAATTATCTTGGGTATTCTTCTTGTTTGATCGGCGACCAATCCCTATTGGTGCGAATAATCAAAATCGGTCCATGCGTTCTTGAGTTATAAGCGTAGTAAACAACGCCACTCTCTTTTTTATATATATACTAGCTGAACCCCCGCCCGCTTCGCCAGGAAAAAAACAAACGGTAAAATTAAAATCTGCTTTCATATTGATTTTCCTCCTGATCGGTAATATATGTATATACTTCCCTGAGATACTAAGGAAATGGATATGTTCCCTGGAGAACGGCGAATAATGGAAGAAATGTCAAAAATCAAATTGATTTGTTTGTTAAGTGTGATTCTCCCCTTTCCATTACCTAAACAAAAAACTTCATTCGTAAGAAGAAATTACATTACATTACATTCAAAACACATAGAAATTCAATCAAATTTACTTCACTTATCAAACAACACAAAAACTAAAAAATTAATATAATTTCCGCTTTCTTGACTTAAGGCGGCTTTTGACGAATGAATATTTCTCTTTTTGTAACATTTCTTTACTATTGTGCTAAGAAAATCCACAGAAAACGTGTAATTTTACAAAATTCAAATCAAAAATGTCCCATCTTTCAAATCCTGCCCATTTGTATGTTGTCTAAGCAGGTTACAACTAAATTAACTCACACAACAATATAGGAATGTCGGTGCCGAATATACTCAAAAAAAGGTTTTAATTTCTTATAGGAAGGGTCACGGCCACTTTCCGCCCATCTCGGTGTCGAATATACTCTAAATCCGGTTTTAATATTATATGGGAAGGTCACGCCCACTTTCCGCCCATCTTTGTACAACTATTTACACTGGATCAACTCACACAAAATTTCAGCACTCTAAGTGTCATAGACCATATTCGATAATATGTTTTAACTTCGTCTGTGAGGTACCACGCCCACTTTCCCAACACCGCCCATTTTTGGCACAACTACGCAGGTTTATGCTAGATGCACTCACACAAAAGTTAAGTATTGTATCTGTCAATATATTCGAAAATGGATTTTAACTTCGTATTGGAGGTGCCACGCCCAGTTTTCCAATACCGCCCCTTTTTTTCACAGCTATACACATTGGTGCTAGATACACTTACACAAAGTTTCAGCACTCTAGGTGTCATAGAACTGACAATATTCAATAATAGGTTTTAACTTCGTATGGGAAGTGCCACGCCCACATTTCTATTACCGTCCATATTTGGCACAGATACGCAGATTGATGCTAGATGCACTTACACAAAATCGCAGCACTCTAGATGTCATAGAACTGACAATATTCAATAATAGGTTTTAACTTCACATAGGAGTTGCCACGCCCACTTTTCCATTATCGCCCATTTTTGGCACAACTACGCATTTTGATTCTGGATGCACTCAGACAAAATTTCAGCACTCTAGGTGTCATAGAACTGACAATATTAAATAATAGGTTTTAACATCGTATGGGAGGTGCCACGCCCACTTTTCCAATACCGCCCCATTTTGGCACAACTGTGCTGACTAATAATTAGTAAACTTTCACAAAAATTCAAGACTCTAGCTGCAATAGTATTCCGAATATGCTAATTTATAAAAAACGAATAAATCCCTAATTTGTTTGGGAGGTGCCACGCCTACTGATAATATCAAAAAATTATATAGCTTATTTTCACCACCGGTTCAGCATGAAGAAGATCGGTTCAATAGTTTAGGCTGCTATAAAGAACAAACAAACAAACTTACAAACACAGATTAATTTTTATATATATAGATAGATAGATATTGATTAAAAAATATCCATACAATATCAAGTAATAACTATATATTATTGAAAAAATTTCAATATTGCTGCATCAAAATAAAGGTAGTTTAAGATTTATTAACAATTAATAATACATCTCTCGAGAGAGCAATATATTTTATATACAAAGTATATACACTCACTTTCTCCAATAAAAATAGACTATCTGATGAGTCTATAAATGCGTTGTCTGTTTTTCAAGTTTTTATATTTCAAAAACCTCTTAATTTAAAAAAATTGCCTACAGATATGTGTTTAATTTTTTTCATTTATAGGTTAGATTAGGTTGCAGGCGATGCTCGTCAGTTGTGGTCACCTCCGACGAGTTCACTCGAGGCCAACTAATTCGGCCCATTGTAAGTAGTATAGGAGAAAAAGATTTAGGTAGGGTCAAGGAAAGAATGATGAGTGAAGGGAAAGGTGGGGTTATCTCATATTTTAGTGTGTATTCTCATTGGTCCTTTTGAGCCAGGAGGATTTCTCTACAAATCGGATGTGGGTTAATTTTTATAAATCCTTTAAAACTTGATTTCAATATGTTTTTATTCGAAATAAAAAAATGTACTTTGTAAAAGTTCGAATGTTTTATTCGGCATAAAGAAAAAATAAGTTTTTATATAGCAAACAATATGTTTACGATTTCGCGTCATGTCCCGGGATCCCTAGAATTGAAAAAATAATTCCCGAAAAAAAGTACTGGAAAATGCAATCCCCAATTAGCTCCAATTATGCAGTTAATTAAGAGCTATAAGTTACTTTAAATGTGTTCGACGATCACGTTTGACATCATGGAAATATATTTATATTTACTTATATGAAGACTTACACAATTGAAAAAATGAAATTTAATTCTAAAGATAAATACATTAGTAGAATTGGATTTTGGCGACGATGTATCGAAGATCTTGATGTTAAAATGTAAGTTATTTCCAACCGTTCATGAAATATTGCATTGGTGGTAGTGAACATTGCTAAAAAGTCGACTGAAATAATAAACTGATGAATCCGATAAAAGGTGGGTAATGTGAAATACTAATTTAATACCCATTTCATTATTCTTAATTTTATTTTAGAATTTAACTTTTTTTGCATTTTTCAATATTGTATGTTATAGTATAAAGTAAAAAATTAATGAGCGGGTAACGTGGAATAGGGTTCAACAATTCCCGCCTTCAGGCATTCCACATTAGCCGATTAACAAATAATTTAAAACAAAACATATAAAAATTATAAAACATATTAAATCAACATACTTAACGATTAAAAGTATTACTAAGATCACTATTTGCAACATCTTATTGAAAAACATTGACAAATGCTAAATATGTGGAACAAATAAAATCCAAAATAGATTCTCGATTATAATCGGAATCGATTTACCAGTCACTAGTGTACTTACTACTTTACTAAAATAACTTAAATGTTATTAACTTACTTTGCATTTGTAAGTCGACAGTCTCTTGTGCGCTGCGTGTAGTACCTTGACTGGTTATACCATTAACATGCCAATTAGTAGGGCAACTAAAGTTCTTAAAATTTGCACAAGGATCGAAATTCCAATCAAGTTTAGCATGTATGTTATATGCAGTTATTCTACATATGGGATCTATACACTCTGGAGGAGGAGCTACTGTTTGCAAGCACTTTTCGTCTTCGATATAGCAATCGCGCGGTAACTGTGATGGTGCTGTGCTTATTAAAAACAGAATAGGTGATGCAACAAGTAACGAAGTAACTAGCAACGTTGCAGTAGTAATTGCAATTTTGTGAACTGCAGTTGAAGAACGTAACCAAGTGCATGGTGCACAACATATCCAACTGAGGGCGGAACTCTGAAAAAAAAACAATCAATAATAATAATACTATTGCCGTTCTGGATATAGTTAATCGTTTTTTCATTTAAAGTCAAAAAATCAAATGAAGACTTATAACCTTTTCCCACTGCACTCCCAAGAAGAACAAATCCCGTACAACCAAAGAACAGATTAGACTATCCTTCAAAGTATTTTTGATGACTATCCTTCAAACGCATAGCATCATACTCATCACTCATAGGTAACCAATAATAGCATATCACTTTGAAAAGAACTTACAAATTCCAAAAAAGCATGTAAGCTAAAGAACAATCAGTAATTAATGTTTTTATTTCATTGTGTATTGTGTTAATCACAAGTGCAAAATCCAACGCAAACGCAAAAAATTGGTATTTTATAAGTCAATATGATTTTGCTTATCTTATGTTATGAGTCACTTAGTTTGACATTACCCGTCTTTAAGACGGCATAATTAATAGGCGATAACAAAAACCTAAATAAAAGTGCGTGATTCCATTGGAACGGTTCTGCCACTTTTTAATTATCTACCATATTTATTAACTGAGATTTGTACGATTTGTCAAATGAAAATGTCTGATTAATCGGACTAGTATTGCAAACATAAATATATATTACCGTTTTAAATAATGGAGACCTACAATTTGAAAGAATTATTGTGGTTTTACTACTTTCTTGAATTAAGTAATGACCCTCTATGTAATGACTTTGTTCACTTTTGCTAATCAAAAGAGAGTTCATACAATTTACGAATGTAGGAAATATAGAATAATACAATTTTAACGGGTGTGGCATTTTGTCGGAAATTCCCTTACGATATTGGACTATAACTAGAAATGAACACAACTATTTTTGTCACTATATTAGCCATATTTTACTGGCAACTCGCCTTAAGTCCAATAACTTGGTCGGAATATTGAACATTTTTAATTTGATTTAATTTATAGAAAGCTACCAACTAAGGGTAATTAAAATCACCAGGTAAAAAGATATTCTAATGTTTCTTAATCGAGTAATCGAGTAAGTTTTGCCCTATCCGCCCACAATGGAAATTTTTAAATTAAATGCAAATCATAGTGAATATATGTACTTTATGTGGGAAGTACCACGCCCATTTTTTCTGTACGCATTTTTTTTTGACAATTACTCCCATTAACACTTAATGAACTCAAACAAAATTGCAAGACTCTTCTTGCCGTGCAACAGAAGATAAAAACGGATAAAAATGCGAGATGCCACGCCAATCCTTAAAATGCAGCCCCATTTCACCTCAGATAAAATGTCAGGACTCTCCGTGTCATATAAGCAAATATAATTTATTTAATTTCGAATGTAATTTCCAATACCGCCCATTTTTACAAAACTACTCATATAAATTCTAGTTGAACTCATACAAAAAAAAGAACAAGTAAAAAGACGTTAAGTTCGGCCGGGCGAATCTTATACACCCTCCACCATGGTGGATTCCAAAGTATTACCGGTAGGTTAATGGCTGTCGACTTTTAATGCGCATTACTATATTTGTTTACTATTTCAAACTACAAGGCATACTTATGCGCTCTGTTTTAAATAAATTTCATTGCTTCCTTATTATAATATTAATAGTCCAATAATATATATATAATACTGCAATTGTAATGAAAAAGTAAACATGAGGGAATAATCTTCAAAAATGTACTCTAAATATTATGTGTATTGTCAGTCGTCATTAGAGAGAAACATTTTCCCTCTGGGCCGATTTCTCCCATTTGCAATTTCTTGATTCAGCTACAAAAAGTGTGACAGAATCATTTTATATAAGAAAAGTACAAATGTTTTTTTTGTTTGTTTTCACTGAACCAACACTCAGGGGATGTCCCCTATAAATGCAGTGCATTGCGTTGGCGGAAGGAAGATCAGGTATTGGAAGGAGGAAAGGGGAGTTGTGTCTGTTGACATTTGTGTTGAAACTCTGAATGTCGTAATTGGGGGGAAAGGTATTTGGCGGAAGTCGAATCCACATACGGATAGTACGGGCGAAGAACGAATTTATTCTGTAATGTGTAGTGCGGCCGATTGTCCAATCGACAACAAATGGTTGCGCGTTCCTGGAGAGTCGCGTATCTCTACCGAACGTTCTCACGGGCGGTATAAGATCACGAATTCCCGAAGAACAAACACCATGAAAGTATCGATCGAACAGTGACAAACAACCAACATTACGACGGTGTTCAAGGGAGACAATAGAATTGGATATCCTACCGTCGCCTATCAACAACATCGCCCTCCTCTGGACACGGTAAAGTAGCTCCTGTGATAAAGCTGGAGCACCCGACCATATATGGGAGTTGTATTCCATCTTTTGTCTGATGTAGGTAGTGTAGATATTGAGAAGATCAGATGGTGTGAAATATTTCTTACATCGTTTTAAAAAGCCTAAACATTTGAATGCTTCTTTCGACACATCAAATACATGTTTTGTCCACCGAACATCACGTTGTATTTTCATGCCAAGAACATCGAGAGCATCTGATTGCTCAATATCTACACCGTTCATTAAAATCGACGACACCATTGGATCAGTGAATCGCTTGTGAGACAACAAGGAGCACTGGGTCTTACTCTATCAAAGGCCTTGGAGATATCTAGAGCAACGACCTTTCTCTCACCAAGCTGGTGAATAGATCGATTCCACTTTTCGGATGCAGTGTCATCAGGTCTCCAGTAGATGGATTCCTACGGAAGCCATACTGTTGATCATTAAGTAAGTCATTAGTTTCTAAATACCTCACAAGATGGTGGTTAACCATACTCTCCATAACCTTCGAGAGCGCTGAGCAAATTGGGATCGGTCGATAATTAGCAGGATTAGGGATGGGCTGGATGTTAACAATCTTCCAACGCGCTGGGAAAACCCCTGCACGGTATGCAAGGTTGAATAGATTACGAAGGGGACGGGCAAGCGTCGAAGAGCACTTACATACGAGATTTGCGAGAACCCTTTTAACTCCACGTGTTCGAAAAAATATCTGAGGCATGGAACTTAATACATTTTCGATCACGGGGAGTGGTTGATTGCTTTCCGGCAAGGATGAATTCCTTGCATACATTTCAGCTAATAGGTTAGCTTTGGCAACCGGGTTAGTGAATACCTCGCCATCTTTAACAAGATATGAGGAGTTATTTACTCTTCTTACAAATGACCAAAAGCTCTTACTTCCCCAAGGAGAAGAAAGAACTTTGGCACGAAGACGTTGTTCGTACAGAAACTTTTCACGTCTAAGTACCCTGGCACACATGGTTCTTGTCTGCTTGCGTAGCAAATCAGTGGTGGCATTTTTATTTAAACGCCATTTCCTGAACGCTTCCTATATCGCTATTTAGAAAGCAAAGTTTCCAATTGATATGCTGGAAGAAGTTGTTGAGCTCGTCCCAACGTGCCTTTTCGTATATATATATTGTCCGCTTTGGGGCTGGGGTCGAAGCGACACGAAGAGCGGAATACGAAAAGGATGCCGAAACAATACAATGATCAGAATTACCAAGAGGTGCTAGAACGTTAATTTCATACTTTGTAGGGTGTGATGTAAAAAAAATCAAGAATATTTGAGTGTTGCCCTTGGACACACGGAATGTGAGTCGGTTCATTCACTATTTGCGTCAAATCATTATGCGCGGCAAAAAGCTCGGCGTATTGACCCTCCGGGAGTTAAATTCTGGATTTTCTGAGCTTAATTTATGCTGGCTCTGAAACAGTATATCATTACGTACATATACCACAAGACCTCTGTGGGGGATAAAAAGAGATATGGTGTGATACCCAGGAACGTGAAATGCGGCTGCTGTTGTTGGTCTGCTTTGCTGTTTCCGCCTATGCTATTGTTGTTGTTATTGTTTTGTTTGGCACGCGGCGCGGTTTTCGTTAGATTTGGTTGGTTGTTTTTCAATTTTAAAGCTGTGTTTTGTTATTGTGTTGTTTTGTTGTTGTTTTATTGTTTGTTTTATTTGTTTGTTGTATTCACCCGCTAAATCTCTTTTGTACTTTTTTGGTGATTACACGTTACTAGAGGAAGGAAGTTTCAAGAGTATAAAAATCGAAAATTTTCAAAATAATTGCTTAAATAGTCTAAATATTTGGGGTATTTACAGTCCTTGTTAGGGATAAAGTTTGCCCTCTGAGCCATTTTACCAACTATCAATCCCAACCGATCTGCAACCACAAGACATATTTACTGAAAATTTCAACCTCTTAGCTCATTTCGTTCGGAAGCTAGCGTGCTTTCAATCGACAGACAGACGGACATGGTTAAATCGTCTTAGAATTTTACATATATACTTTGTGGGGTCTCCGTTTAATATTTCAAGGTGTTACAAACGGAATGACAAAGTGAATATACCCCCATCCTGAAGGTGGAGAGTATAACAAGTAAGGAAATGCTAAAGTCGGGCGGGCCGACTATACCCCATTACAACTGAATTGAGGGAAGAAAGTGAAATCGGGAACGATTTTTTTTCGGGTCCTTAACCGTTAACCGATGTGACCTTCTATCACAAAGTATGTTTCCAGCAGAAATATAACGTGTTCTCTCAAATTAGATAAAAATCTGTAATGGTATGTGTCTGAGAGAAAAAGTTAATGCGGGAAGGACATTTGTATGCGTGTTATATTTATTGCGAAGAAATTAATAAAATTAAAATGTCTTCTTCGTCTCCTTTAATGAAATTTACAAAACTATTAGCGGCTCGTAGACTCGTAGAAGTCGAAAATGTATCAAATGGATAAGACGAACCGGCGATGTCAAATGATAATTGGTAATATGTTTAGAACATTAAAAACTATAATTGTCTTTAACGTGGTTATATTTTTAAATAGTGCTGGAGGCGAAAATCGCAACAAACCAGGAAGTATCGTAATGAATGGCTGCAGCAATATCGTGGTTGGAGAACAGAGGTGGTAAAGCTTTTTGCATTGATTATGATTAACCACTTTTCATATTTGATGAAACATTCAAAAAAAGATTCACATAGCCAACATGTCGAGGAAAAACGAAATCAGGTGCAAATAGGTAAGTTTCTGAGCGACGATCACCGCTCTATTTAAAAACTGGTCAAAAAAGCCGAATTATGTATGGTAATTTTCTGCATTAGTCATTATTATTTTGATGCATTTTCTGCCAAATTTTTCGATTGTCTGTTGTCCGGATTCGCGAATAACAAAATCTTTAAAATGCAGACTCACTAAAGCCACACAATTAGCAAATACTCTGCGCATGAAGGCGTGCGAAAAAATAACCTCTTCAATGAAAACCTCTAAGTTCTCCCTCATCGTTGATGAGACAATAGCTATGTCCACTAGGGCATGCTTAGTGTTAGTCGTCCGATATATCGATAAAGTACAATGTAAAACAGTTAACAACAAATTTCTAGCCCTTTTGCATTTGGCCCGTTCCGATGCGGAATCAATTTATCAAATAATTATATCATTCCTTGAAGCTCATAAAATACCAATTAATAACCTAATCGGATTGGCAACTGATGGTGACAGCACAATGGCTGGGCATCTGACTGGATTGAGAACTAGACTTAAACGTGATACTATTTTTTTCTATCGGCTCTGTGATAGCTTCCACAGTGGTTTCAAATTTTTACGTGATTTCATGTTTTTTAATATCAGGGCTGTATATGAAGTGTGTATGCCATTCGCTGATGATTCTTTTGATTCTTTTTTTAAATATTTGCTGGATGGGTTACGGTCGTGTCAATTTTGAATTGTATTTTCGCTCATTGAATCACTCTGTGATTGTTTAGTTATTAGATATATTTATATATTAGATATATTTATTGTTACCACACTTTTGTCTGCGACTGTAAAATGCATAATATACCCAGCGATCAAATTAACAGAAGGTCATTGGCCACTGTTATATGATACCTTGTTATTTTATTTAATAACTGTTGTTGTTGTTGCGAGAAAAGGTAAATGGAACTTGCATATTTTCCATGCAGGCATATTCTGCTTAGTAAGTATTTTTGCTTATTTGCAAAATATTGCTATGGAAAATATTCAAGTTCATGGCCAACGGTTCCGTGCAGACCAGAATTGCTGATCTGCATGGAAACGGCAATACAAATTAAGTTCAAAGTAATTGTATAAAAAGTCAATAAAAATATTCACTGCTCGCCAGTCAGTTAAAGTGCTGAAAGGTATAACAAATAAATTAGTGTAAATTCTGATGTTACATTTGAATTGGTAAACACTAATAATTTAGGTAAAAACTCTACAGTGATAAACAATATTTTGTTTTGTTGTCAGGTGCGAAAACGATAAAAGCGGATGGTTTTCCGACACGGAAACATGCGACATACAGTTGACCGTGTGAAAAACATTAATTCTCCAGACTGTGGACAAAAACACTCGATGTGATTTATTGATTGTCATGGCGAATGCGAGACGAATTGGAAATTGGATTCACTAAACTCGAATGGCATATCGGTTGGAATCATTGGAATTCTCGGAATGAGAACTTCCTCACCTTTGAACTTTTCTTTTAGTATTCTTGCGTGAATCACATTGCTCATGAGTTTTGTGACCGCTAAACGCGTTCCGTTGCATAATTTTGGTTGATTGATATTGCAAAGCATGATGACAACTGAACCAACCTCCAATAGTAAATTGTGCGGTGGCAAACCAGGCACATCCAATAAATTCAAAAACTCAGTTGGATTCTTGCTTCGTCTTCGTTTGTTACACGGTCGATAGATGTGAAGGAATGTAATGAACCAACGATTTGATTTTGAATTGTTCAGTTTAAGTGATCCATATCCTTGTTCTTTGCCAATTGGCTTAATGCGTTTGTGTCGCATTCACGTTCACGTTGCAATTCCAGTTCGAAAGGGTCGTATGGTCGACGATCTGGCAATGGAATTCCTAACCTGACTAACAAACTGCTGCACGTGAGATAACCTTCTATCAAAACCAAAGCCTTATTGTACATCTCTTCATTCACCTCAATATGGGGATTCTCCGAATGGACACGAACTTGATGCCAAATGTCTTCTGACAGGTCATACTTGTACTTGTCCCACAATTCACGTGGATTTAATGGAAAACATGTGGCAATAATGATCGCAAATAATAGGCGTATTTTACTTGGGAATGCAGAAACAGTTGCTTCAGCGATTGTCGTATTCCAATGCGTATAGTTTTCAAGCAAATTGAGCGACAGGCAGTACGCAAATCCGAATGACCAGGAGCTACATCGCCTTGCTTTCGAGAAGAAACTGGTCAATGTTGTTGCTGGTGGGTTTTGAGCACGTTGAGCAGCATTTGCTGCAGTGAAATAAACTGGTTGACCGTTCTCCAGATGCACTGCCAAATGAGTAACAGTAGGGTATCGTTCGTAAATGGGAAATGAGAATATACGCCAAATTGGAGATCCGTTTCTCGGAATCATCAACAGGTACGCTTTAAAATTCATTGCGTTGACCTTCTTGGATTGAATTTGAGTTCATCAATAATATCTGCTCCAAATGAAGGCATTTGAAAGCATCCGTTATATTTCTGAGTATTCGATAGAAAACGAAATGATTCTGGTCTTTCGCCATGAAGCAAATAATACAGAGGCTCTGGTGGTAAAGACAAAGGTGGTAATTGAACCTTGCCACTGAGACAGCACAATCCAGGCGTTTCTACAGTGAACTTCAATGCACAGTGAACATAAACGTCATCTATCATGAAGACGGCATCGTAAAATCACTCCATACAAATCGGTGATATGTCGGGAATCCGAATTGGTGCGAATCATCGAAATCGGTTCATGCGTTCTTGAGTTATAAGCGTAGTAACTAACGCCACTCTCTTTTATATCTATACTAGCTTTTAATGTGTGTGAAGTTAAATACGTATTTACTTAGCCAAGACACAAACCAATTGTAATAGATTAGGCAAACTGGAATTTGGGAATTTTCGGAAAAAACTAATTTTCTCGAATAGGACGATGAAAATTGGAGTATACGTTGCCAGGACATCACTCTATCGTTGCAAATAGCCACTTCCAGGATTGGTGCAAAAAAACTACAGTTGGAGCGAAAGGAAATCTGGGAAGGATAAAGGATCATATCTGGAAAACGGTGATACCTTCAGCTAAAGCAAGGATACCATAGGTAGTCCCACGAAGGGTCTATCGGTCTGTATATACAGTATTCCCAGATTCAATTTCTGACATCCAATATTGGACGTACAATATTTGTCCTTTTTTACGTGAATTTCTGGCAAGGATCAGTGGCCATATCTGGAAAACGGGTACGACTATGCAAACAACAAGTAGTTCCAGGAAGTGGCTATCGAACTGTGCTTACACTTTTTCAATATTCAACATATAACCTCTCGAAAGTGACCATGGAAATTTGGACTTTTTTAGGCTAATTTCTGGCCAGGATCACTGGCCATATCTGGAAAACGGTCATACCTTACCACATAGCACGCATACCAAAAGAAGTCCCAGTCCCAATAAAATTTTTCTATTGTTTGAAAGGGTGTGTTCTTTTTTGAAGTTTGTGCTTTTTTGTTCAATTGATTATACTCTTTTTGCCTTTGAAAAATATGGCATCCTTATTGAATACATCCATGTATGTAGCAACCTTAACAAAAACATGAAACACAGAAATGTCACACAAACACTTGTTAGTTAGTATATGTGTGAGTATGTGTAGTGTACACGTATAACAAATTTGGCTCGGCCAGCAACGACCGTGTTGTGGTCGAGCTGGTAGATGGTCCCCAATGACGTGGGATTACAGGCTGGTGCGGTTAGGTCGTGGGTTCGACTCTTCGGCGGTACGGTCCATTTTAAAATGGGAAAAGTTTATTTTTGTATTAAAAACTATTTTTTTCATAAATTTACAAATCAAAAAAGAAAATTTTAAAATTTTTTAAATAAAATTACCCTTCACACAGAACACGGCGAGCTGGGACTCGAACCAGCGATCATTAAAACTAGAACAACAAACCACTGCTCTATCCACGCGACTACTGTACCCCTTTTGTAACTCTCACAAAATTGTTATATAATAATCATCTCCAAACGCATTTTTGTCCAAAAAACAAACACAGTCAAACTTACATTTTACAGTTATATGCAATATGTTCCCAGCGGGAAAATTTGGAAGGCCTCCTCCTCTCTTCGGATCCGAAACACATTCATGTATGCCTTCTGAAAATAGGCATTCCAGAAGGCCTTCTTCGCCCATAAAAAAAGATTCGGCACACATTCTCTCCTCGCTTCTCTAAGAAGGCCTTCTGGTGGGCCTAATCATCAGCATTTAGAAATCCTATACTCATTCTTGACTGCCTTCTTTGAGAAGGCATTTAGAAAGGCCTTCTCATTTCCTATTAGATAGATCCCATGGACATTCTTCATTGCCTTCCTTTAGAAGGCCTGCTAGCATGCTGGAAGAATGAAGGCAGTACGGATGGAGTCGATTTTATTATTTTTACGAGTTTTATGAAAGATATTTTTACAATTCTCCTGATTTGAACTCAATTAAATTACATTTATTTAAAATAATAGGAAATTAATACATTTAAAATTATTTTTTAAATGTTTTGTTTGTTTAGTGTTAAAACATATTTGTTGTCGTTATGCCTTTGTTTGTAACAACTAAAAGAGGCAATAGGCGACATAGATCCACTTTCTGAGTCGATTTAGCAATGTCTGTCTGTCTGTGCATCTATTCCTGTAATCAAACTACAAGTCGCAATTCTTGATCGATTCAAATGAAACTTTATATGTGGATTTTGTCGGGGTAATACGAACGATATTTAATATTAAGCAAATCGGTTTAAATGTAGATATAGCCTTTATACAAATGCCTTCATACATGTTTTCATATAGACCCATTTATCAGGGATGAAACAGAAAAATTTAACTCCTCTTCAAGAACAAACAAAAAATGTTCTTACTTTATTACCAAAATATTTATCATATCCTTCATACTTTCTTCAGAAATATTATTACACGTCCGACACCCATTCCTGAAGGCCTTCTACGAAAAGGCATTTTAGAAGACCTTCCCATTAGATGCTACACGATCGATAACTCATGATTGCTTGCCTTCTTCGCTTTAATTAAGGGTCGTGTGTTTCTATAAACTTTTTGACACAAACAGACAATAAATTTCTGTAGTTTAGTAGGTAGCACTTCCGATTAACAATGCGCAGATCACGGGTTCAAATTCCAGCCGAGGCAAATAAAAATATTGAAAGATTTAAATTGAAAAAATGTTGAAAGATTTAAATTGAAAATTAATACACTGCCAATAACAAGGCCAGAAATAGTAAACAAATTCTGGTCCATTGGTTCGTCATTTTTTTTGCCTTATTTTTGGACCTTCTAGAAGGCCTTCCAGAAGGTCTTTGGTATGAGGTCTTCTAGATGGTCTTTTGTCATAGCTCTTCTAGAAGACCTGCAAATAGAAGCGAGAGGGAAGGCCTTGCTCTTCAATCTTACCCTGTGTTAATTTTAAATGAGTATAGAATGCAGCAAGCATGTAATGGGCCTCCCAAAGAAGGCCTGTGAGAAAGCCTTTCGTGCGCCTTCCTTTTCCCGCTGGGTACCAAAAACGATAATTTTGTCATTCTCTGGTGAGCATATGAATTTCTGTGAATGTGTCAAAGAAGAGTCATAATATGAGTACCAAAGAGAGAACATGTACTCATTAAAGAGCGTAAATATACAAGAGGGGAAATCTCGCTAACTATAAAAAAATGTGCTCGTCAGGACACTTTCCTATAGAAAAAAATGTGCTCGTCAGGACACTTTTCTATAGAAAAAATGTGCTCGTCAGGACACTTTTCTATAGAAAAAATGTGCTCGTCAGGACACTTTTCTATAGAAAAAATGTGCTCGTCAGGACACTTTTCTATAGAAAAAATGTGCTCGTCAGGACACTTTTCTATAGAAAAAATGTGCTCGTCAGGACACTTTTCTATAGAAAAAATGTGCTCGTCAGGACACTTTTCTATAGAAAAAATGTGCTCGTCAGGACACTTTTCTATAGAAAAAATGTGCTCGTCAGGACACTTTTCTATAGAAAAAATGTGCTCGTCAGGACACTTTTCTATAGAAAAAATGTGCTCGTCAGGACACTTTTCTATAGAAAAAATGTGCTCGTCAGGACACTTTTCTATAGAAAAAATGTGCTCGTCAGGACACTTTTCTATAGAAAAAATGTGCTCGTCAGGACACTTTTCTATAGAAAAAATGTGCTCGTCAGGACACTTTTCTATAGAAAAAATGTGCTCGTCAGGACACTTTTCTATAGAAAAAATGTGCTCGTCAGGACACTTTTCTATAGAAAAAATGTGCTCGTCAGGACACTTTTCTATAGAAAAAATGTGCTCTTCAGGACACTTTTCTATAGAAAAAATGTGCTCTTCAGGACACTTTTCTATAGAAAAAATGTGCTCGTCAGGACACTTTTCTATAGAAAAAATGTGCTCGTCAGGACACTTTTCTATAGAAAAAATGTGCTCGTCAGGACACTTTTCTATAGAAAAAATGTGCTCGTCAGGACACTTTTCTATAGAAAAAATGTGCTCGTCAGGACACTTTTCTATAGAAAAAATGTGCTCGTCAGGACACTTTTCTGTAGAAAAAATGTGCTCGTCAGGACACTTTTCTATAGAAAAATTGTGCTCGTCAGGACACTTTTCTATAGAAAAATTATGCTCGTCAGGACACTTTTCTATAGAAAAATTGTGCTCGTCAGGACACTTTTCTATAGAAAAATTGTGCTCGTCAGGACACTTTTCTATAGAAAAATTGTGCTCGTCAGGACACTTTTCTATAGAAAAAATGTGCTCGTCAGGACACTTTTCTATAGAAAAAATGTGCTCGTCAGGACACTTTTCTATAGAAAAAAATGTGCTCGTCAGGACACTTTTCTATAGAAAAAATGTCCTCGTCAGGACACTTTTCTATAGAAAAAATGTGCTCGTCAGGACACTTTTCTATAGAAAAAATGTGCTCGTCAGGACACTTTTCTATAGAAAAATGTGCTCGTCAGGACACTTTTCTATAGAAAAAAATATGCTCGTCAGGACACTTTTCTATAGAAAAAATGTGCTCGTCAGGACACTTTTCTATAGAAAAATGTGATCGTCAGGACACTTTTCTATAGAAAAAATGTGCTCGTCAGGACACTTTTCTATAGAAAAAAATGTGCTCGTCAGGACACTTTTCTATAGAAAAAATGTGCTCGTCAGGACACTTTTCTATAGAAAAAATGTGCTCGTCAGGACACTTTTCTATAGAAAAAATGTGCTCGTCAGGACACTTTTCTATAGAAAAAATGTGCTCGTCAGGACACTTTTCTATAGAAAAATTGTGCTCGTCAGGACACTTTTCTATAGAAAAATTGTGCTCGTCAGGACACTTTTCTATAGAAAAATTGTGCTCGTCAGGACACTTTTCTATAGAAAAATTGTGCTCGTCAGGACACTTTTCTATAGAAAAATTGTGCTCGTCAGGACACTTTTCTATAGAAAAATTGTGCTCGTCAGGACACTTTTCTATAGAAAAATTGTGCTCGTCAGGACACTTTTCTATAGAAAAATTGTGCTCGTCAGGACACTTTTCTATAGAAAAATTGTGCTCGTCAGGACACTTTTCTATAGAAAAATTGTGCTCGTCAGAACACTTTTCTATAGAAAAATTGTGCTCGTCAGGACACTTTTCTATAGAAAAATTGTGCTCGTCAGGACACTTTTCTATAGAAAAAATGTGCTCGTCAGGACACTTTTCTATAGAAAAAATGTGCTCGTCAGGACACTTTTCTATAGAAAAAAATGTGCTCGTCAGGACACTTTTCTATAGAAAAAATGTGCTCGTCAGGACACTTTTCTATAGAAAAAATGTGCTCGTCAGGACACTTTTCTATAGAAAAAATGTGCTCGTCAGGACACTTTTCTATAGAAAAAATGTGCTCGTCAGGACACTTTTCTATAGAAAAAATGTGCTCGTCAGGACACTTTTCTATAGAAAAAATGTGCTCGTCAGGACACTTTTCTATAGAAAAAAATGTGCTCGTCAGGACACTTTTCTATAGAAAAAATGTGCTCGTCAGGACACTTTTCTATAGAAAAAATGTGCTCGTCAGGACCCTTTTCTATAGAAAAAATGTACTCGTCAGGACACTTTTCTATAGAAAAAATGTGCTCGTCAGGACACTTTTCCTATAGAAAAAATGTGCTCGTCAGGACCCTTTTCTATAGAAAAAATGTGCTCGTCAGGACACTTTTCTATAGAAAAAATGTGCTCGTCAGGACACTTTTCTATAGAAAAAATGTGCTCGTCAGGACACTTTTTCTATAGAAAAAATGTGCTCGTCAGGACACTTTTCTATAGAAAAAAATGTGCTCGTCAGGACACTTTTCTATAGAAAAAATGTGCTCGTCAGGACACTTTTCTATAGAAAAAATGTGCTCGTCAGGACACTTTTCTATAGAAAAAATGTGCTCGTCAGGACACTTTTCTATAGAAAAAATGTGCTCGTCAGGACACTTTTCTATAGAAAAAATGTGCTCGTCAGGACACTTTTCTATAGAAAAAATGTGCTCGTCAGGACACTTTTCTATAGAAAAAATGTGCTCGTCAGGACACTTTTCTATAGAAAAAATGTGCTCGTCAGGACACTTTTCTATAGAAAAAATGTGCTCGTCAGGACACTTTTCTATAGAAAAAATGTGCTCGTCAGGACACTTTTCTATAGAAAAAATGTGCTCGTCAGGACACTTTTCTATAGAAAAAATGTGCTCGTCAGGACACTTTTCTATAGAAAAAATGTGCTCGTCAGTACACTTTTCTATAGAAAAATTGTGCTCGTCAGGACATTTTTCTATAGAAAAAATGTGCTCGTCAGGACACTTTTCTATAGAAAAAAATGTGCTTCGTCAGGACACTTTTCTATAGAAAAAATGTGCTCGTCAGGACACTTTTCTATAGAAAAAATGTGCTCGTCAGGACACTTTTCTATAGAAAAATTGTGCTCGTCAGGACACTTTTCTATAGAAAAATTGTGCTCGTCAGGACACTTTTCTATAGAAAAATTGTGCTCGTCAGGACACTTTTCTATAGAAAAATTGTGCTCGTCAGGACACTTTTCTATAGAAAAATTGTGCTCGTCAGGACACTTTTCTATAGAAAAAATTGTGCTCAGTCAGGAAACTTTTCTATAGAAAAATTGTGCTCATCAGGACACTTTTCTATAGAAAAATTGTGCTCGTCAGGACATTTTCTATAGAAAAAAATGTGCTCGTCAGGACATTTTTCTATAGAAAAAATGTGCTCGTCAGGACATTTTTCTATAGAAAAAATGTGCTCGTCAGGACACTTTTCTATAGAAAAAGTGTGCT